>JAVCKS010013171.1:0-14084 GCA_032273685.1 Pteraster tesselatus
TTTGATTATGATTCAAACACGACTGCAGATACCCTAGACAATCAAGAGTAATAAGGTGGTACATTTCCCAACGTGACTGGGACACTGTAACAAATTGGTACCCTAATTTATGGATGGACCCTAATCCAATATGGGAATCCAATACAGGAATTCAACCCGGAAACCAATATGAGAATACTGTTATCCCATACAGGAATCTAATTCAGGAATCCAATTCAGGAATCAAATACGGGAATTGATAATACAGATATCCAATACAGTGTGTTCCCTGTACAGCTCTGAACAGAGAAGCATATCAAGGAATACTTACCTTCTACTCCCAGAAACTGATCGATGTCCGGATGGCTGCTGAATCGCCTTCTGCGACCGCTGTCATTTCGATCGCCGCTAGTCCGAAGCATAGCATCGTGCAGTCCAGACGTGACAATGTTACCCCTTGCTGCTACCTCGTAATGCATGGTAACATTACACGGACACGATGAAATGATGCCTATCATAGCTTGATTGCCAACCTGAGATTTATATGATATGTATAAGTGAAATAGGCTGTGTGGTAATGTGGTTTCATTTCACTGCTTTCATGATCACTGGGGATATAAAGACCTATTTGACTTTTGATATCTGACCTCCGCAAAATGACCTTGAACACCAAAAGTGGCCCATATTGCAGGTATGATCCAAGTGTGGTAAAGGTATTGATCTCGGTCAATTTTACAATTTGACCTCAAATGACCTTTGACCCCTATACCAACAATAGGTAAAGGTCACCATAGTGCAGTTATGGTCCAAGTTTGGTTCCAATTGGATCAAAACACATACAGAAATAGGGGTTGTACATTATTTGTTTTATGCAATTCACATACAGAGATTGAAGCCTTCTATTTATATGCCACTTATTTTTATCAATAAAAATGGCAGTGTTTTGGAAAAACTAAAAATAAATGTTCTTGTACCTTGAGATTGCTGTTCAGGCTACGTATGAGAAGATGACACTTGCTGGGCGAGTACCAACTGCCAAGTGATAAGTAGTTAGAGTAGTACATGTCACCGGTGTCAATGCCATTAATTGCAACAATTTTAGCCTGCAATGAAAAATAGAGTCAAGAGGTTACAGTCCACCCTAGCTTTATTTAAACAAGCTGGTGTATGATGTGTGACGGTACCCATTGTTACTACAATGGCAAGTTGTTCTCCAAATGTAAAGAATATCAACAACTGTATTTTAAAAAGTAAAGTGCTATAGAAGTTATAATATAAGATAATAGATACAAATTAAACAAGAGAAACTGTTGAATTAAACAATACGATCAGATTCAACTGACCCTTGACCTGCTGTTCCCAATTTGTCATTATCTGCCACACTAAATATCGGACATGACATCACAGAGAAAAATCTATCCTAAAAAATCAGACACATGATATTTAATGTAAAGTCACTATACGAATCATTTGGTGTCACCCAGACCTGGCTATGACAAATAGAAATATGGTGATCCAGAGCATAGAATCCAGATCTGGACACTGATCCGGATAATCTTTGAGGAGGACTGAGCCACAGTCTCGTGTAAAATAATACTCACATTAATCCACACATGCCCAGAAAGAGACGGAAATGAAGGAATGTTCAAATCCACTACGCCGTTTGTTGAGATACAATTCTTGGTGTATATTGGGGCCTGCTGAACTTCTTTGATTATTTGCACAGTGATATTATCTGCTGCGGTACCATCTGGATAGGATAGTAGAATCTACCCGCCCAAAAAACAACAACAACCAAATATTTCATTATGATGCTAAACAGGGTGCCCTTATTTGGTAATATTCTGTCATCTTTCCCTTAAAAAAACGCAATAACTGCAACGTTCTTGTTTTCCCTTGAGGATAATTACTACTTCCAAGCAACAGAAGATTATAATTATAGCTCATATCGTGATCGGGATGTGTGTGTGTGTGTGTGTGTGTTTCTGTCTGTTACTCCGCGTACAGTAGCTCATGCTTGGCCAAACTAACTTAACCAGGTACCGGGTAGGCCTAACAAACATCTCGCACAAGCTGTTATTGGAATGTCTTGGGTCAAGGTCTTGGGTAATGTGATAACTGAAAATCATTATTCAGCGATATCTCGTGACTCCTTGGTCGAGTTTGGTACCAAAACATCACGTTTACGTTATTCAGCCATAGAGTGCAGTTTGGGACATTATGCCGGCACCATTTTGAACATTATTCAAACGTGATCATTGTAGTCGAGATTTTACGGTGGCTCAACTTTGCACACCTCTAAGTTGCTCTTGTTTATGTTTAGCGTAATGGCTTGCTCACAAAATTATAGATGTTACAGGTAGATTGTTTTCCAAGAGAAAAAAAAAATAAGCTTTGCTTGCTCCATTCTGTCTTGAACACTGACTAGGTCTAATGCATTTGCCTAGCTAAAATACGGATTAACTCACTGTACACACTGTTGCTATAAGACAAGATTTGAGGCAAGCCATTCCATAGTAACATAAGATATGTCCACACTCTTCACAACTAATATTAAAGCCTCAGATTCTCCACTTTTAATAGGTTCAATCAGCTGTTGCCTGATATGATGCGCATCTCAAAAACAAAAGGCTACATTGAACGAAAGGGTCAAAGTTTGGATGGATGCAGTTGCCAAGGGACCTCATCGTACTACCATCTCCTACCTGGCCAAAATACGGCAGTCCAGGTTTGTAGTGCTTTCTGGCAAACTCAGAGAACTCCAGTGATATGAGTTGCTTCTTGACAAGGCAAGAGTCGTCCACGGCAACAAAGACATTACCATCATTGCTCGTCACGCTGGCCTCAATGTGGATGGTGCCGTAGAAGTACTCCATTAGAGGTGATGTTATAAGATCACTAACGCAAATATTGAATCTGGCTATACCATTGATCTGTAGGTGTTGAACATTTTAGGAAAACTATTAGAACTAGACATAAATGTTTGTTTGCTATACAAACACAAGGTGTTCGGCCTGAATTGCCAACATACTCGCATCGATGAAAACTTATTGCCTGTTATTCACATGTATGCACAAAGTGTTAAGCACAAAGTGTATACATAGTATGCAGATACAGCGTTCAGTTATGCAGCCTCAAACAATGCGTACCACATAAATGGCCTGATTACTATCCAATTACTATACAATTCTCAATGTGCATGTAGCCGAAAGTAAAGGTGAAATAAGGTTACAAATTCTTGAAGATTTGTAGAATAATAGTATCCCTTTGCGAGTACTTAGACGTGATTTGGTATCATATTTGAAAATGCCGGGCGCTAACTAGTGGTTCTTTTTATATTAGGAATAATTTTTTTCTTCCAATATTTTGGCAACCCTAAAAAGGGGTTGCGACCACCCCCCCCCCCCCCCCCCAGCCCCCCAAAACTTATAAAAAGTATGGCACACTCACATCCATAAACATGTAGTTGTTCTGTCCCAAGTAGTTGTTGTAATACCCATTCCCAAGCAGATTCATGTTTATTGACATCTTTCCTATTACAGGTTTGCCAAACAGATATCTGGGGAAAACATAAAGATACAACAATTATATGCATGCAGCAAAATGGCTGGTAATGAAATGGCTGGTAATGATATGATTGGTAAAAAAATTCCCAGACATGAAATGTCTAGTGACAAAATACCCGGCTGCAAGATTACTAACCAGATTTTTAGGGGGTTCAGTTTAGCCCCATTAGCTTGGCCTTATAATTCGAGACACTGTTTCCTACCTTGCTGTGACAACTGCTTCTGTGCATTTTGAGAGATCTTCAATGTAACTCGGAGGTTCAATGAACACTTCAAAACGTGGTAAAACTGAAGATGCCATAAAATTAAAGGATAATATTAAACAATGTAATAAACATTTTACATTTTTACTGTTTCAAGATATTTATCATAATTAATTCCCTTACTAGTAGAATAATTAGTTAAGTTGTAAATTGATTGTAATTTAACTACTGCACTGGTCATGTTCGTTTATCTGTTTGTTTTTCTGTCTGTCTGTGTGTATATATTACGACTGTAGGTCACTGTATATACTGTAAATGGAGATACATTTTTGTGCATTATGCAGTAAAATACAAGGCAAATATGTACGCAACTAGGGGTTCAGGCCTTCAGGGCACTTCAAGCCCCCATAAAAAAAATTATGTATTTTGGAAGCTTTCAGAATGTATTTAAGACAGATTTATTTTGGGTGGTTTTAGTGTGTCATCTATAATGTTTCTTATGTGCTTCATACTAGCCTTCATCTAACCACATTTAATACTAAAATCACAACCCCAGTGTTGTAGTGTTTTAAAAGAAATATATAAGCTTCAAAAGATGAAATACACTGTTATTGACTGTCAAAACAAACCTCACTGAAGCCACTACACAAAACCATCTTGTAAACAAACCAACATGACTAATTGTTTTTCCCTTGAGATTCTACTACTGTCAAAGCCTACTTCCTTGAAGTAAACCAAGGAAATGAAGTGCATCCCAGGGGAAATTGACAATATTAAGAATAAATTGACTGAGCATTAATACCCTCATGTGTCATGATGCGACAAGAGAAGGTGTTTTGAGCATCTTCTACGTTTGTTCCCTAATTTTAAAGGGACTTAACGAATAGCTAAATAATCCTGTTCTGACTAGTATAATCCGGTTTTGACTAGTATAATCCCATTTGACAGATATGACATAATAAGGCACTTACTATCCACCCAAAAGAGCTGATTCTAAATTTAGATTTTGGACTGATCTGGTATTTGTAAAATGTGGCATCAGTTTTAAAATTATATTCACTGTATCCAACTAGTTTGTAGAGAAAGATTAAGTTTTAGCTAAACAGAATTAGCATAGTTTTAAGCCTGAGAAATGTACCGCAATTACCATGGCCCTGTAATGTATATCATTTTATTAAAGATTTATTTAAATTCTACACCATCACAAGAATTCACTACACACAGCACATAGAAGTGTATTCTGGTGCAGTGATGCAATTTAAGGAGGGGCAGAGAGAGAATGCAAGACAAATACACAGACTTATTCAAAGAGCCAAATATTTGAACAAACCTTTAGTCTGCTAATGATTGGGTTATGAATAACGAATGGTAGATAACTAGGTAAAGAGAGCCCTCTAACAAAGAATAATGACTTTTATGTTTTCAAGTTTAGATGAATTTGGAAGAATAAAAGTGAATACAATAATGGTTTGACTTTACAGCCTGCTATAAACAGTGTAAGATTAATCATTCCTGTATCCCTCACAGTTCTTGAAAATGCAAACTTGGTCATTGTGGGGAAAAACAAAGGAACTACAACACACTTAATACAGACATGTACATGTACAGTTGGTTTTCCCATGAATGGGATGTTCTGAACAAAGTGTGGCAGACCATGTTTAAAGGAATTAGCGCTGTAGGCAGGTACAGAAAATAGTGATTGGTACACTAATTGCAGGCATGTGCAGCCAAACCATACTGCATTCAGTTTTAGCAAAATATGAAGGACGTTGCTTTTGGTTTCCTTTGGCCAGTAGTAATAAACTTACCATACTTCTGAACCTCAAACGTTTTGTTGTATGTGTGTCCATGGACCTCTGCATAGATTGCCCAAGCTCCGAGCATTGGTTGGTCTGACAGAGGAAACGTGGTGTTGATGATGCCTGCAGAAACAAACCAAAAAACAACTAGAATAGTTCTACCTATGAAGAAGTCAATTTTAAAAACCAAATTAGAACTTGCGCAGTTAGTATGTACAGTATGGTCTGATTGTAAATTAGTATACAGCCACAACAAATATAATGGTAAAACTAAGGAGTACATCATTAATAGGCGTTTGGACCTGGTTTAGTTTGGGGGAGGACAAGGGACAATTGCATCCCCCAAAAATATGAAATTAAAGCTGAAAATATTATGCACCTTTTAACAACTTCTTGTGGAGGGAGGAAACGCAATGGTAAAATTTTCTTCATCTTTCGGAACCAACATTTTCTTTTTTGCAAAATTGTTCCTCACTATTTTTTTTATTCCAGAGGGTTTGCCCGAAAAACAGCAGGGCGAAACTTAGAAGCTGCAAGTCGGGTCAAATAAGGGTCAAAGGAAAGAACACTATTGTTTATAAACCACCGTAGTTGGGTAGGTTTCCTATACCCATGGGGATGCGTACCCTTGGGGTATGGTTTAGCGGTGATGTTTTGTAGTGGTTTACTGGCAAGTGACAGCATTTTCTTCTTGAAAGAGATTTAATAGTACCCATGTGTCTGTCTGTCAGAAAAAACCAATTAATGGTAGTTATGACATCAAAATGGTCTCTGCTAAATGTCTTTCCTCAAGAGCCCAGGAATGGTAAAGGCCCTTCAGACCTTTCAGGATGTTTGCATCGGACATTGTTTTTCAAGAGTATGTGTAAACAAAACCTTCTGGGCATATGTACTCGGCCAAAGTTCTTTTAGTTCTTTTAATCTAAACTAGAGTAAATCATTTTGTTGAGGGGGAATAGATACTACACTGTCTAAACTCAAGGAGAATTGCTCTTTTTGATTTCATTTGATTATAACAGGCAGTGTTCAACACCGATATAAACAATTTGCCATCAGCGCAAAAATAGTTGTCCAAAGGTGTCGTTAAGATATATCAATTAAAATAAAATAGGACTGGATACCGCTTGGTTTGAGCTCACTACGTCATGAACATAATTGGAATTGCATGGGTGGGACAATCCAGAAACTGGCGAAACACCACGACGTTAAGCAGGGACCGAAAACTTTAAAACGTGGGTTTTGTGTGGCCTTGTCCCCATGGGTCTTGTCTCCATTGGAGACGGCAGACCACGTCCCCTCTATTAATCAATGTTTGCTTACCGCAACACAATGGCTCAAGTGATTTCCACTGAATCATCCTAGATCCTTGGGGATCGACAATATACGCCAGCATCTAAAAACAAATATAAATACACTTTCTTAATTTTTAAACCCACGATGACAAATCTGCACAATGGGCTAGATACCTTGTTGAGTTTTAAAGGGGTCCGGGTAGGTGCATCGGGCCATTTAACTTGGTGACCGAGCGTTGCACATCTGTGCAAGCTTGTTTGGCTAGGCGGTGATATATCAGACTCGTAGCCAGTCGGCTAGGTCAGGAGGTAACAAACGCCGTGATAAGCAGGAGGGCGCACTCGCTCACAAGAGGCAAAATGGCCCTTTAATATAGACTTTTTCAGACAAATTCAGAATGCATCGTACCTTTTCATTTTTAGGTCTGAGGTCTGGTCCAGTTAGAAGAAAATTGATTAAAACTGTGGAATACGAAAGAGAACACCGTTCAATAAATCTATCTACCGAAGATAGCCTGAAGTGGACCCACCACACCTGAACATTTATTTGAAGAATTCTAGTCAAATCAAGTCGCCAAAACCAGTTTTAAACAATTAATGCTAGTAATAGGAGTTAATACTTAAGTCCATGTCACACACTGTACTGCCGATGACGTGTATCCCGCGTTTGAGAATAATAAATAAAAGTGCATGTATACTGTTATTGAAAGAGTACCGCCTAGCCGAAAGCGGTTGTTATAAATTTATACCTACCTCGTTGGGACGGCTTATAAACAGGTTTGTCTGTTTGGATAAAGACCGAAGTACCCTTGGCGGCAACGTCCACAAATGTGGAGTTCTTGAACTGATAGCCGTCGGCACCGGCGTCTTTGCAATTACCGCAAATTTCAAGTATCACTCTTCCCTTGACGTCACTTGGTACCTTAAAAATTACAACGGTAATAGCTGTACATCGAAATAGGGTTGAAGCCGTTATCTTAGTGAGAAACTAACAATGGAAATGGTACACAAATCATTGCTAGGAGACATTGTTATAGGGCTGCGCACAGCTGCCATAGTGTTCTTATGGCCCGACTGTGTAGCGTCGTCGTACTAATCCTACTACCGTATAACTATCCGATCTAGAATATGGAGGGGCTTACGCTATGTTTCTTTTGGTGAGTTTTTATCGTTAACCATCTCGATCATCTCGATCATCAAGTCTAAATAATAATTTATATGCAACTTTTCCATATTGTGCACACACAAAAAGTAATAAGTGTAGCGAACCGAGTTTTGGTCTGAACAAGATTAAAACTATACCTAAATCAAAACTACCTACAAAAATATATTCCTGGAACGGCGAATCCGAGAACATTCAATTTTAGATTTGCTATTTTCGTTTCAAAATATCACTTGATCCGAGCACCACAAAACAATGTTGTGGCGATATCAGTGTTTACAGTGGGAAGATCCCCTCACCCCAATCAAGTTGGTTTGGCTTCTGAAATCAAAGAATGATCAAATGGAGGGGTGTTTATGCTTACAGGTGGCCTACAGCCTAAGTAACGGATGGGGCCAATTTGGCTCTCGAATCCTTTGTAATACAAAATGTGTACATGTATTTTCAGGATAACATGGAATAAACAACACAGTGAGCACGAAAGAGCGCGTATCCGTCCGGTGAAATAACATTGCCTTCCCCTCACAACGCAACTGGGTCTAAGTTCTCGCTTCACACCAAACTGCGGTCATAGGAAACAGAACCGTCCTAGCATTTAAAAGGACGTTGACACTAAGCGTAACCTGCGGGGTTATAAAGACATCGACCCAACAACAAAGGGCGCAATTTTCCATTAATCCTTCAAGGTTTCTTGTTTGTAAATGGGTTGTCTTCTGGTAATGGCAAACTTGATTCTAATGGGTAATCCGATGATGTCCACATTCCACTTCAGAGCAACCGCGCGCGTCAGTAATGCATTTTAACGACTCACAAGTGGGCTATTCCCAAGAAACGTGCCTGACCGATTTCAAGGCATCGTTCGCTGATAAGTTGTGTGTGTTTCGTCAGATTTTCTGAAACTTCACAATCACCTGTCAGGGTCACTACAATGCAGTATGAAAGTCGGAAATGTAAAAATCTAGGTTTGGTATTTCTATCGAAGTGGGGCTCCATTATCACGTTTGAATGTCTTATATCGGCGCAACTGAAGACGCGATGAAGTAAGATTTGCGAGAAATATAAATATATATATGTTCACTCAGTTTTGCATATGAAATTAGATATCTACCACCTTTCAACTCTTTTGACTTCTATACGTCGTACTTAAAATACAATTTTCAAGGATTTTACATTTATCTTTGTAAGTCGTGATCTAGTGACTATAAATCTATAACATACAAATTTGTACGTTTGAGACATTCTGTTTTAAGTGTTTCACCATTAGGCCTATTACCCACAGTCAGAATAAGTTTTGTATAGATTTCTTAAAAAATCCTTTCAAAATCATTGTAGCATATTTGCTACAAACGTGAATTTATTACAGGGTTACATTTAAACTCCCAAGTACAGCAGGGAATCAAAATTAATACAGGCCTGTTGGTAGTGAAAATGACATTGGCCGTTTTCTAATACACACTGTGCCAACACGGAGCTATACATGACTACACAGAATCAGACACCAAAAGTATGGAATATTCCTGCAAACAGTAACATATACTTACCATTAACTTCAGCTTTCCTTTGCCTGTTAAAAAAAAGAAGATTTTACCAAATATAAACCAGGTAAATATAGTGGAAATGAAATTAGGGGATAATAACAAATATCTTAAAATAATGGTTATTTATCATGATGACAAACAATAATAATAAACTTATCCTATATCTCACAATGTAGTCAACAAAATGGAACCCGACGTTTCGACAGTGTGCTGCTAGTCTTCGTTCTCTGGCGAACCGACCAATAGCAGGGCGCGCGACTATAGTCCCCTTGACCGATTCCCGGCGAATCCCTAAACGCAGGACAACGGCCGGACTGTATAGCAGCACGTAGTCGAAACGTCGCGTTCCTATGTGTATACCTTAGTTAATAATTATTCAGACTAGTAATACATGTATAGTTAAGTATAATGTATAATATAGCTTATAACTTGCATGTACGATTTGAGAATTGTTATGCATTACCATCGGCCGTCTAGTCGAAGATTGATACCTTGGCATACGACCAAGAGAATACTATCAGCCACTTTATTTGTCATGTTTTTTGTCAACCTTGAAACTATTGACGGGGGTGGGGGCAAACACTGCACATAGGAACGTTGACAGTGGCATTTTAAAACTCAGTAGGACTAATTTATCTCACCATTTGGCATTTTGTGTCTCTACATAATATTTGTGATTTCTTTAAGAGTCAGGCAAAATGTATGTATGTGCGTTTCAGATATAAATGCGACTACGGTGTCCCCCATTACGTTGGTGAATGCACTACAAGCCGTTATGAATGACTCTTAGTAACATTATATTTTACTCTTTGAAAAGGTATTGTTCTTAGTATTGACTTTGACACAAAACTACAGATACCCTAACAATAAAGAATAATAGGCGGTAGGCCTACATTTTTCGAGGTAGCGGGACACCACGACAGGTTATAGTCTGGTACCCACACGTTAACTACTACGCAACTTGTGGTTATTGTCCAGACGCAAGGTTATTGTTCAAAATTATTTTATTAAAAGACAAACTTTCATAATTCAAATATTTGGTCAGAAAATTCCACCTTATCTTTAATTCAAAGAATCAGAAGATAAAATGTGTACGGTACGGATATCCGTATAATTACGGGGACTTTCCCATAAACTGATCGTACTACCGTTTGTGAAATCACGTCATTAGGGGTACTCTAGTACGGTGGCTGTTTGGCTGTCTTACATCGGCCCTTACCATCATGTTCGTCTTTGTAGCTCTGTGGTTTTACTAAGCAGGACAAAACTAGGTATGCGCTCATTTCAGTACGACCATTCTAGTAAGTGTGTCATAGTCATACCACGTGACCCAAACGCTTTATGCGATATGACAGCTAAAACATTTCATTGAATTGTTTGGATGGAATACAAACATAATAACAGTTAGGGGCCCTATAAATACAGGGCACCGTTCATTCGGGACCTTTTTTTATTAAACCCTTTGAGGGGGTCAGGCGTCATTGTACTGTGCACAAAATATCGGTTATTAAATCCGCATGAAAGGCAAAACTGCACCACAACACGAAAGGTCAATGTCAGAGGCTAAGGAAGCCTCGACTTGCAGGCAATCTGACACGACGCGACAGCTGAGTCGAAGCCACCACAGCAGTATGCTGCACGTATGCTGAACAAACGTTTGTTACATGTAACACAACACCAAACCATCAACGGGGACTGCCAACTGGAAAACAGCCCCAGAAAAAATAAATAGACCGCTGAGTTGCCACGGCAATATATTACCAGCACTTGCTGAACTTTCTTTTGCATTTCATGCACACACGCACAGGGGCCTGGAGATCAAGTGACTGCGTTGAGGCCACCGATGATTACATACAGCTTGCGAGGACTAGCTTAGAAATAATGTGTGCTTTTGAATTACCCTAACTACAATTTATTTAAATTTACATCGTTGACAAGATTTCCTCGCAGATGAACCTTCCAAAAATGCAATTAAAATAGTAAAATAACGACAAAGATACAGATGCAATGTGTCTGGATTTGTCTTTTCTTCGTACCCGTATATTCCTTGGGTGACAAGTGACAAGCTGTCCTGCGGAGGATGTACGTGTACAAATAGAAATTATCATAGTAGTGAAATTACACTCAGGGTGGTTTCATTTCTATAGTTTGGGCATAATCGAATTAGAGCATTTAATTTACTCTCCATGATTTAACTTTTCAGAGGATACAGTGGAAGCCTAAAGGTTTGTGGTGAGCGCTGGTATTGCACCTACACATGTACATTGGTTGCGTTAAATTCAGTGTGAGGATATTTAACTTGTGACAACTATTAATTGGGTTGTGTTTGTTTGGTTACCGATTCTTACCGTTGACGATACGTTCTGTTGTGGCAATTGTGTCATGTTTGTAAACTAGTTTGGCCTGAACATCGATGGGACCACTAGGTTCGAAGATGGTGACGCTGATGTGCTCGACCAATCCAGGCCGGAAAAACTCCGGATGTGTTACAAGGTAACCCCTGGCGGGCAAAGAGAGGGGATGTTGACATAATTTAACGGCCAATAAAGACCGCCGTTTCGGAGAAGAAACAGACACAATTATAGTGTATAAATAAAACATGATACAATAAGTTTGGCTGTCTGAATAATACAGTATATATATATATAAATATTTGTCAACATACTTATTTAATGTATGTATTATAAACAGCCTCTTTCCACCAGTTTGCAGTTTTGTGGACTATCGTATTTGCTACATAATTGTGACGTATCGTTGATGTGTATTACCAATAATCTTATTATTAACATGTTTTAAATTCGCTAAAAGATTGATATAATTTTTAAGAATGATTCATTTCATTTGTTGAAATATTATAGTTTTGGATTACAAAATGACCAGCCAATTTATTTACAGTATACCATGGAGGTGAAACGAGTAATACACATCCATCATGTTAATTGTTTATCTATATCTGACCACAGTTCATCACGGAAACGTCGACTTCCTTCCGTACTCTCTGTCCTGGTATGTATCGCATATGGTACACCAACGTGCCTTTACACAACACTTATTAACACTAATTAGCACTAGACTGGGGGGCGGGGAGAAAAAATGCTCGTAACTTCTAAGAAATATTTACGCAGCAATGTACTGTACTTACTCATTTGCGAATACAAAGTCCAAAAGAAATGACGTAAGAAATGTCACTAATATCCCAGTTCTTCCCAGGTACTCCATTGTCCAGTTGTCTTTTCTTTTCGTGAAAGTTACTGTACCCGTTGATCAGACGAGACCAAGGATGCTCCCTTCTCGAGTGGGAAAAGAAAACTTGATCCGATTAACCACATGAGCCAGGCCTATTATGAAGAAGTACAATTCCTCTTTAAGAAATCCCAAACAATACGGCATTCAATCTTGTGCAGTCAATCGACATTTTCTTGAAGGGAGACTATTAGGCAGGCTGACAGACAAAGTAACAAGGTCTGTAAATCCTTGGCCAATTCTTTAGCGCGCGCAATGCAGAAACCTCCTCGGAAACCGCGGTTTTCCCTTGCGGTTAAAACCTCGTGGTTGAGAGTTTACGTCTTGGGTTCAGCGTCGGTTCAAGTACTCAGATCAGTAAAATAAAAATGTTGTTTTCACCGCTTCTTATACTATTATCTACACGAAAAAATCCCGGGGAAATTGACATCGCCATCATCTAGAAGTTGGCAAGTTGAACTTTTTAAATCGCAACACAAAGAAAAGCCACACACCAACTGATTGACGGCAGTTATTCACGTCTTTGTGCTGATTAGAATATTCCCGGGAACAAGACAAGCCAGAAGGGAGAAACGACGCGTCCGGTTCGGTCAGACTTTTTTATGGGAATGACACTGTGGAGTCGGCTCACCCGGCCCGCCCGGACGGTACCTAGCTGCACAGACAGGGGTCACGTTGAATGCAGGCTTTGTTGATGCGTTCCATGTAATCATACACATAACGCTTCGCTCATCAGTATAATCAGAGGAACTTCGTGATTCCTGGTGTCATGAAATTCCTTTCAGTGTATCATGTACACGCTGTAAAGAGACTAAATCGTTGCGTGCTGTGTTGCAGTGTGCGTGTGTGTACATGTACACATGTACTGTATGTATTGTACATGTACATCCAGTTCCTGAACAATTCTGATTGCCGCGCCTAAACAAACCAATACGCTCTCTTGTCGGTTGATAATTGTGGACGGCCGGCTAGAGCAGAACCCCCCATAACGTCTATTGTGGCAAGTGCAAGGTCACTGTAAACATTAGGTAAACTACGCGTTTTTCTGAAGGCCAGAGAAATCGGCCGCCAGCTAATAATCAGCCGCCACTTGATTTGAACCCTGGTCTAATCATTTCCGCTTGCGAATTTGGGCCCCGCGATTAGGGTTGGAGTTCAAGTTAGCGGATTTGTACCAGGGGTAGATCTCCCTCTTCGTTCACTGAGCCACTCACCGTTTGTGTCACTCACCGTTTGTGCCCCTCACCGTTTGTGCCCCTCACCGTTTGTGCCCCTCACCGTTTGTGCCCCTCACCGTTTGTG
>JAVCKS010013193.1:0-15643 GCA_032273685.1 Pteraster tesselatus
CGGGACCTCAGTTTCCCCCGGGACCTCAGGTTCCCTCGGGACCTCAGTTTCCCCTCCACCAAATATACACTGCCCTTAAAAAGTTTGGAAACACACTTTTCTTGAGTTGTTGAATAACATATAGGCCAATACAAGTTCATGAAACCGCTCTGCGGCTAAATGGTATTTCATCACACTATGCAATAACATGATATGGGCTGTGTATTTTAGAAATGTAAATGTCTACATATATAGTATAATTTTCATCGAAAGAGTCACCCTCGGATGTCCGGAAAAACATTGTGTGAGTAAAATAACACCCCCAATATGACAGTTGTAGTAGAGATAGGGTTGTTTTGTCACATTGTTCAAGAAATCTCTCTTACATTAAGCTAGTTTAATTAGTCCTTGGATGTAGCGATTCTTGTGGCACACATTTGTAATTTCCTAAGGCATTTACAAACATTCGGAAGACATTGTATGTCCAACAACTACTGTAGGTGACATATTGGACATACATGTCATATGTGTTAGTTTTCGAACGTCAGCATGCAACTCAAGGTAAATATTTCCTTGTTTTAGCTGAGCACGGGCAACTAACCTCGTAGAACCTTTTGAATAATATAAGATTTTTCTCGGCCAATCCAATCTGGCCAAGTTTTCATTCAATTTAATACTTGGCGCATTCAATTTAGATTAACATTGAAAGAGTCATGCACATTACCATTCCACATTAAAAAGAATTCTTTAGTTTCATTATCCGAGTGTTCTGTCATACTTTAGGTCAGTGCAGTGGTACTTTCCTCGCCTTCACCACTGGAAGACCCAGGTTTGAATCCGGGCTGAAACCTTACTCTGTGGGTTTTCCCTCAGTCCCGGGGTATTTCTCCCACCATTCAAAACCGAACTCCTTCCTCTTATGCCCATGACTAGTGGTGAGCATAGCCAAATTGTATCAGCCCACAGCACAGATCATTGTGGTGGTTAAAAACTGTCAACCTGCTGTAATCGAAGCAAACGAGTAATAAAATTGTCATGTAGCTTCAGTCATCTCTAAAAAAGATGCATTCAAATTAAGTGTCGTATTGTTCATTTATATCTATATGAACCAATGTTCATCGGGCATTCATTCTCATTAATTGGCAAGTATACATATCCCAGGTGAAGATTCCAGTTGAAAGCAGTTGAACTGGTCTGAACTGGTCCAGTTGAACTGGGAATCGGTTACGGGTTTTCAACTGTTTTTGAGCTGGTATCAATAGGAGGAACTGGTTTTGAATGGGTTTTGAACTGGTCACAAAAGGTCTAACTGGTATTGACCTGTTTCCGAACTGGTTTCCAACTGGTGCATCTGAAAGTAACTGGTTTTGAACTAGTTCCGAACTGGAATTAACTGGTTTGTTATAGGTACAATTAGCTTTCAACTGGAATGAATTGGTTTTGAACTGGTTCAGAACTGGCTATCAATAGGTTTCCAATTGGTGTATTACTGGTCCTGATCTGATTTTAATATGTTTTCTAACTGGGTTGAACTGGGGCTGAACTGTTTTAAACTGTTTTCTAACTGGTCCTAAAACCAGGTTTAAAACTAATTAGAAAACAGTTTAAAACCAGTTTAAGACCAGTTCAAACTGTTTTTTAATTGCGTTGAACTGGTCCGGAACTGGTTTTAAACTGTTTTCTATTTGGGTTGAACTGGTTTTAAACTGGTCCTGAACTGGTTTTAGTCTGTTTTCTAACTGGGTTAAACTGGTCCTGAACTGTTTTAAACTGTTTTCTACTAACTGGTCCTGAACTGGTTTTACACCGTTTTCCGACTGGTTTCAAACAGTTTTACGACTGCATTTGAACTAGCCTTGAACTGGACCAGATCAAGTTCTAAACAAGCTCGCAGTTTTTCGAATGGATTTACACTGGCCCCAGTTGGCAACCAGTTGAAGTAACTAGTTTCAACTGGTCCGTGTATACGAATGACCAGTTGGCAACTGCAGCTCCTTCCTGCAGTTCCTGTAGTTGGTTTCAACTGGTTCATATTGACTTTACAAACATTTCCAGTTAATAACCGGTTCTAATAAATGGTTTAAACTGGTTCCTATTGAAAACAGTTGCATGGCTTGTTCATTCCATTCGACTCGAACTGGCACCAGTTGAACTCCAGTTGAGTCCAGTTGAGTCCAGTTACAAACAGTTGACCCTAGTTCAAACCAGTTGAAACTGTAACTGGTTTCAACTGGAATTTTCACCTCGGATATGGTTTCACGTTTTTGTCAAGCATTCCTGCATGTCTGTATTCATTTATAATTCTGAGTTATTTTTTGTTTCAGCGTAAATCATATTGAATGTTTTCAATCCGTAAAAGATCAGTAAACAAAACTAAAGGATTAATAAACATGTCAAGATAAAGATGCTCATTTTATTTATACTATCAACAGTTAATTTGTATGATACTGTACATTATTTATTTTACAGGTACAGATAACAAAATATATAATAAAAATAACCTCAAAAGAAAAAGGAAAAGAAATTAAATGTTTTAATTAAATTAATTTGAATGACCAAACACATAAAAAGCAAAGTTGCTAATTTGAATGCGTAAACCATCAAAACATGTTAATAACTTGTAACTTCAATGCACCCAAAGTAGAATGTTCCGAAACGAAATTAAACATTAGGAACAGAAATGTTGGGTGTATAAATATTGCAATTGACTGTCCCAACAATGAACAAGAAACCCCAATTTGATCAGATGTGGAAAAACTATTCAAAATTGAATGACAAATAATACAAATTGAACGAAACATTTGAGAATTAGCCAGGAATACCTAGTATATTTCAACAATAAATTTTCCTTAAAATATTAAATCTAAGTTTCTTTTAAAACTATGAATTGTTTTTATGTAGTCTTATTATTTGATGAGTGTCTTGAAAAACTCTAGTCTCATTATTTTAGCAAAATGTGTGAGGCTCAGAAAATGACTTTGACGACTTTGATTCTATCTGTGTTTATGTTGCACTCAAGTCTTATTATTTCAGCATATATTTTAGGCTGTTTTCACCAATGGTACTTGTCCCAAAACAAGGAACGGTTGAGCTAGGCTAGCCATGGCTATTAAATAGATACCTTAAATGTATGAGTGTATGAACTGTGGTCGAACAACAGCATTTACAAAAACTGTTTCCCAAATAATATGGTTCTTTAGAAAGTTAATAACTTTATTATATCATGTTGGGATTTTAAACTTTGTATAGAAGGGGAATTTAATTAATCAAGGACAATAATAAATACAAATATAACTACAAAATACTACGTACTTTATGTTAGTTTGCCATAAAGTTTTCTCCACACCCACAACAAATGTTTCTATTATTATTTTATCATTGTTATTATCACCTATTGTAATATACTTGGGGTACCGACCTTTGTATACAATGAAGTAATGAACAAAATACTAATTGGAGATTATATTGGTAGTTTTGTTTAGGTAAATATCTTTTATGACAATCTTAAAAAAATAAGGCATTTATGTATTTATATTCATAATAAACTCCGATCAAGCGTAATGCAATTAGGAAACTACTGAAGAAAATGTTGCCAATAATGCGTTTCTTTTTTGGGGGAGGTTTAAGAGTAAAACGAGTTCGATTTAAACTTATCAAGGGCTAATATTAAACAAATTATTGTTGTGACAGCTCTAATAACTGTAACCCACTAAAATACAGAGAATAAGTATCGCAGAAAATGACTTGCCATTAATTGAACCACTGGTATGGAGAAAATGACTTGCCATTAATTGAACCACTGGTATGGAATGATGGTTCATGCTCATTACCATTCTACTCTCACCATTCCCTAAATTCTTCTGCAATTGGTGAAATCTTCCAAAACCCAAATTACGGAATAATTCAGATAATTACATCGATTGTTCAAATGGCAAGTAATTGTTTTCAAGTTCAAATCAAGTAAAGTCATTTGTTGCAATTCCAAGTCAATTCGCAAGTAACAGAAATTGCGACTCGAGTCTGACTTGAGTGCAAGTCGCATGACTCGAGTCTACAACTAGTAACTTTGCACTAGGATCCTGCCTAACCCGAGTTACTCTGGTACAAAGTAGACATTCTCGATCAATTTCCCGTGGGCAGTCTGGGGTTGGATGCTTTCACTGGTTGGTTGTCTGTTATTGTGTTGGTGAGGTTGATATTTAATATCCAACACGTGTAAAATTATGGTCACATTTTAGGGGCAAGAGAATAAGAAAGAAAAGGTTGGTAGTAAAACTATATGTAGTGTCTAGTGCAATAACATGTGTATAGATTATTTAAAAAAATTGATTATCTTGAAAAGTCATTAGTTTGAAGCCACTAGTAGGTATGTATCATGGGAGGAACTAGTTATGGTTTTGAATGGTGGGAGGAAAACCCCAGGACTGGGGAAAACTCACGAAGTCAGGCAGGGACTGAAAACCAAATTCACATGACAACCCCCTGTGGTGAAGGTTAGGAAAATTCCACTGTGCCACCTGACTCCCCGCTGTAATTGTACTATATGCTGTATACTTGGTGCACTCGGATGTGATGTCACTGTATACTCAGTACACTTCGATGTGATGTTACTGTATACTAGATGCACTTTGATATGATGTCACTGTACTACTTAATGTATACACTTGAATGGGATGCCATTATATACTCAACACACTTTGATGGGATGTCACTTTATGCTCAGTAAACGTTGTAATGTCACTGCATGCTGTATACTTAGTATACGTGTACTGAATACTGTATACAATGGTACTGCACATGTTTAGTTGACTCATTTCCCATCTAGTACTGTTTAACCCTTTAAACTAAGATCTTTCAAATTTGTATGCTTGCAAACTTTTATTAATTAGCTTCACTATGTTCAAATAATTTTCTTGGATGTTAACATGAAGGCTACATCCAAGAAAATTATTTGAACACAGTGAAGCTAATAATTCAACATTGTCAGGGTAATGTTATATCTACTTCGCCCTATGTAGCCTTTAACAGCTATTGCTTCCCTTGTCAGTTTCATCTGTCAGTGCCATTAGCTTTAACTGACACAATATCACTCCCAGTAGGCCCACACATCCTCTCTCTGCAGTACGGACATCTTTTGTTTGTGCAGCGAAAATAGCTCTCTCATAAACAAATTTGTTCTCGAGGTCTTGCTGTTTCCTTTCATCTGCTACATGAGTTTGCAGTATACGGTGGAGCAAGAAGAGTTAATGGTGGTGATCTTGGCCCTTTCTCGCCTCATCTTTTGTCATTCGTTATTCTCAGACACTGATTGTCTATTACCCAGCACTCCGGCTCAGGATGGAGCCTTTTTCAAATTAGGGGGGGTAAGGTTCATTCTTCTGGTTCTGCATGAGCGTATCCTTTCCTGTTGAACCTCGTCTATAATTTCCATTACACCGTTTGTACAAGTGGTTCAACAGCTGTATTGTATAGTGCAAGCCTTGAAATGGCGCTTTAGTTACAAAAACAGTTATAATTATATTTATTATTTATTTCTGGTAACTAGACCACGGATTCCTCTAAAGTGTACGTAATCACTGTAGCTCATAAGCGAGATGAAGAAGTGATGTGTCATTGTTACTCACATTCAATGTATATAACGCCCATTAATGACTGATTGGTGCTGGTGCAATCCTGCAGCCAACTGCCAGAAGTACCGGGCATATCCCTTCTCTATTACGATATATATACTGTGATCTTATTGCACGTCACCTGGACCTACGATTGAACTTCCCATCCGAATGATAGACAAAGTATGGTTAACTGCCTTGCCCAATGAAACAAGTGCCACGACACTCCATGTATGGCATTACCTGTTAGTGACTTTACTAGCACTACTTCTAGTACATGTTAATTTGACATTTGATCTGCACAATAACATCTCACATTCGTTTGCCGTTTCCTGGTCCATGCAAAGATAGTATTCTACATGTAGTGGACTCCCACAGATCAAATGTCTGTAGAACGTCTCCCTCTTCGTCCTCTTTACTGACTCGACGAATGAGATCTGTGCTGCAGGGCAGGCTGGGTAGGACTATCAGGGGCGATATTATGCCAGTCAGAGGCGAGCTCTCAGCTTATAAAACCCTCGGGGTAGGGAATTATGCAATAGTTCTATAGCTACCGTAAGTACATGTATTTGACTCCCTCACACTAAAGTGGGCGTAATGTTGTGATAGTCAGGACACTTTATTTATCTATCTTACTTGTTGTACAATGTACGTAGTGTGTACTTGTGTGTTTGTATTTTTTTGCTGGCCGTCTTGACAAAATAAACTGTGCCGGTGAACATGCATGAATGGAAACATATCCTAGCATGGTTGTTGGTTTTTGTGTCGTGATTTATTTTGTTGTTATATACTGTAGTGCCCTTTTTATTCTGTTATCTACCCACGTAGGCGAAAGTGTGACCCACGGTGATGGTCAGTGTCATATTTACACCATTGCATCGGATACAGCGTTACTATGGGCGACCATTTTTGTTTCTGCTACCCTATTATAATAGGGTAGCAGAAACAAAAATGGTCGCCCATAGTAACGCTGTATCCGATGCAATGGTGTAAATATGACACTGACCATCACCGTGGGTCACACTTTCGCCTACGTGGGTAGATAACAGAATAAAAAGGGCACTACAGTATATAACAACAAAATAAATCACGACACAAAAACCAACAACCATGCTAGGATATGTTTCCATTCATGCATGTTCACCGGCACAGTTTATTTTGTCAAGACGGCCAGCAAAAAAATACAAACACACAAGTACACACTACGTACATTGTACAACAAGTAAGATAGATAAATAAAGTGTCCTGACTATCACAACATTACGCCCACTTTAGTGTGAGGGAGTCAAATACATGTACTTACGGTAGCTATAGAACTATTGCATAATTCCCTACCCCGAGGGTTTTATAAGCTGAGAGCTCGCCTCTGACTGGCATAATATCGCCCCTGATAGTCCTACCCAGCCTGCCCTGCAGCACAGATCTCATTCGTCGAGTCAGTAAAGAGGACGAAGAGGGAGACGTTCTACAGACATTTGATCTGTGGGAGTCCACTACATGTAGAATACTATCTTTGCATGGACCAGGAAACGGCAAACGAATGTGAGATGTTATTGTGCAGATCAAATGTCAAATTAACATGTACTAGAAGTAGTGCTAGTAAAGTCACTAACAGGTAATGCCATACATGGAGTGTCGTGGCACTTGTTTCATTGGGCAAGGCAGTTAACCATACTTTGTCTATCATTCGGATGGGAAGTTCAATCGTAGGTCCAGGTGACGTGCAATAAGATCACAGTATATATATCGTAATAGAGAAGGGATATGCCCGGTACTTCTGGCAGTTGGCTGCAGGATTGCACCAGCACCAATCAGTCATTAATGGGCGTTATATACATTGAATGTGAGTAACAATGACACATCACTTCTTCATCTCGCTTATGAGCTACAGTGATTACGTACACTTTAGAGGAATCCGTGGTCTAGTTACCAGAAATAAATAATAAATATAATTATAACTGTTTTTGTAACTAAAGCGCCATTTCAAGGCTTGCACTATACAATACAGCTGTTGAACCACTTGTACAAACGGTGTAATGGAAATTATAGACGAGGTTCAACAGGAAAGGATACGCTCATGCAGAACCAGAAGAATGAACCTTACCCCCCCTAATTTGAAAAAGGCTCCATCCTGAGCCGGAGTGCTGGGTAATAGACAATCAGTGTCTGAGAATAACGAATGACAAAAGATGAGGCGAGAAAGGGCCAAGATCACCACCATTAACTCTTCTTGCTCCACCGTATACTGCAAACTCATGTAGCAGATGAAAGGAAACAGCAAGACCTCGAGAACAAATTTGTTTATGAGAGAGCTATTTTCGCTGCACAAACAAAAGATGTCCGTACTGCAGAGAGAGGATGTGTGGGCCTACTGGGAGTGATATTGTGTCAGTTAAAGCTAATGGCACTGACAGATGAAACTGACAAGGGAAGCAATAGCTGTTAAAGGCTACATAGGG
Source organism: Pteraster tesselatus (assembly GCA_032273685.1). Lineage (NCBI taxonomy): Eukaryota > Metazoa > Echinodermata > Asteroidea > Velatida > Pterasteridae > Pteraster > Pteraster tesselatus. The sequence goes on from JAVCKS010013193.1 coordinate 8,048, forward strand.
CGAAGTAGATATAACATTACCCTGACAATGTTGAATTATTAGCTTCACTGTGTTCAAATAATTTTCTTGGATGTAGCCTTCATGTTAACATCCAAGAAAATTATTTGAACATAGTGAAGCTAATTAATAAAAGTTTGCAAGCATACAAATTTGAAAGATCTTAGTTTAAAGGGTTAAACAGTACTAGATGGGAAATGAGTCAACTAAACATGTGCAGTACCATTGTATACAGTATTCAGTACACGTATACTAAGTATACAGCATGCAGTGACATTACAACGTTTACTGAGCATAAAGTGACATCCCATCAAAGTGTGTTGAGTATATAATGGCATCCCATTCAAGTGTATACATTAAGTAGTACAGTGACATCATATCAAAGTGCATCTAGTATACAGTAACATCACATCGAAGTGTACTGAGTATACAGTGACATCACATCCGAGTGCACCAAGTATACAGCATATAGTACAATTACAGCGGGGAGTCAGGTGGCACAGTGGAATTTTCCTAACCTTCACCACAGGGGGTTGTCATGTGAATTTGGTTTTCAGTCCCTGCCTGACTTCGTGAGTTTTCCCCAGTCCTGGGGTTTTCCTCCCACCATTCAAAACCATAACTAGTTCCTCCCATGATACATACCTACTAGTGGCTTCAAACTAATGACTTTTCAAGATAATCAATTTTTTTAAATAATCTATACACATGTTATTGCACTAGACACTACATATAGTTTTACTACCAACCTTTTCTTTCTTATTCTCTTGCCCCTAAAATGTGACCATAATTTTACACGTGTTGGATATTAAATATCAACCTCACCAACACAATAACAGACAACCAACCAGTGAAAGCATCCAACCCCAGACTGCCCACGGGAAATTGATCGAGAATGTCTACTTTGTACCAGAGTAACTCGGGTTAGGCAGGATCCTAGTGCAAAGTTACTAGTTGTAGACTCGAGTCATGCGACTTGCACTCAAGTCAGACTCGAGTCGCAATTTCTGTTACTTGCGAATTGACTTGGAATTGCAACAAATGACTTTACTTGATTTGAACTTGAAAACAATTACTTGCCATTTGAACAATCGATGTAATTATCTGAATTATTCCGTAATTTGGGTTTTGGAAGATTTCACCAATTGCAGAAGAATTTAGGGAATGGTGAGAGTAGAATGGTAATGAGCATGAACCATCATTCCATACCAGTGGTTCAATTAATGGCAAGTCATTTTCTCCATACCAGTGGTTCAATTAATGGCAAGTCATTTTCTGCGATACTTATTCTCTGTATTTTAGTGGGTTACAGTTATTAGAGCTGTCACAACAATAATTTGTTTAATATTAGCCCTTGATAAGTTTAAATCGAACTCGTTTTACTCTTAAACCTCCCCCAAAAAAGAAACGCATTATTGGCAACATTTTCTTCAGTAGTTTCCTAATTGCATTACGCTTGATCGGAGTTTATTATGAATATAAATACATAAATGCCTTATTTTTTTAAGATTGTCATAAAAGATATTTACCTAAACAAAACTACCAATATAATCTCCAATTAGTATTTTGTTCATTACTTCATTGTATACAAAGGTCGGTACCCCAAGTATATTACAATAGGTGATAATAACAATGATAAAATAATAATAGAAACATTTGTTGTGGGTGTGGAGAAAACTTTATGGCAAACTAACATAAAGTACGTAGTATTTTGTAGTTATATTTGTATTTATTATTGTCCTTGATTAATTAAATTCCCCTTCTATACAAAGTTTAAAATCCCAACATGATATAATAAAGTTATTAACTTTCTAAAGAACCATATTATTTGGGAAACAGTTTTTGTAAATGCTGTTGTTCGACCACAGTTCATACACTCATACATTTAAGGTATCTATTTAATAGCCATGGCTAGCCTAGCTCAACCGTTCCTTGTTTTGGGACAAGTACCATTGGTGAAAACAGCCTAAAATATATGCTGAAATAATAAGACTTGAGTGCAACATAAACACAGATAGAATCAAAGTCGTCAAAGTCATTTTCTGAGCCTCACACATTTTGCTAAAATAATGAGACTAGAGTTTTTCAAGACACTCATCAAATAATAAGACTACATAAAAACAATTCATAGTTTTAAAAGAAACTTAGATTTAATATTTTAAGGAAAATTTATTGTTGAAATATACTAGGTATTCCTGGCTAATTCTCAAATGTTTCGTTCAATTTGTATTATTTGTCATTCAATTTTGAATAGTTTTTCCACATCTGATCAAATTGGGGTTTCTTGTTCATTGTTGGGACAGTCAATTGCAATATTTATACACCCAACATTTCTGTTCCTAATGTTTAATTTCGTTTCGGAACATTCTACTTTGGGTGCATTGAAGTTACAAGTTATTAACATGTTTTGATGGTTTACGCATTCAAATTAGCAACTTTGCTTTTTATGTGTTTGGTCATTCAAATTAATTTAATTAAAACATTTAATTTCTTTTCCTTTTTCTTTTGAGGTTATTTTTATTATATATTTTGTTATCTGTACCTGTAAAATAAATAATGTACAGTATCATACAAATTAACTGTTGATAGTATAAATAAAATGAGCATCTTTATCTTGACATGTTTATTAATCCTTTAGTTTTGTTTACTGATCTTTTACGGATTGAAAACATTCAATATGATTTACGCTGAAACAAAAAATAACTCAGAATTATAAATGAATACAGACATGCAGGAATGCTTGACAAAAACGTGAAACCATATCCGAGGTGAAAATTCCAGTTGAAACCAGTTACAGTTTCAACTGGTTTGAACTAGGGTCAACTGTTTGTAACTGGACTCAACTGGACTCAACTGGAGTTCAACTGGTGCCAGTTCGAGTCGAATGGAATGAACAAGCCATGCAACTGTTTTCAATAGGAACCAGTTTAAACCATTTATTAGAACCGGTTATTAACTGGAAATGTTTGTAAAGTCAATATGAACCAGTTGAAACCAACTACAGGAACTGCAGGAAGGAGCTGCAGTTGCCAACTGGTCATTCGTATACACGGACCAGTTGAAACTAGTTACTTCAACTGGTTGCCAACTGGGGCCAGTGTAAATCCATTCGAAAAACTGCGAGCTTGTTTAGAACTTGATCTGGTCCAGTTCAAGGCTAGTTCAAATGCAGTCGTAAAACTGTTTGAAACCAGTCGGAAAACGGTGTAAAACCAGTTCAGGACCAGTTAGTAGAAAACAGTTTAAAACAGTTCAGGACCAGTTTAACCCAGTTAGAAAACAGACTAAAACCAGTTCAGGACCAGTTTAAAACCAGTTCAACCCAAATAGAAAACAGTTTAAAACCAGTTCCGGACCAGTTCAACGCAATTAAAAAACAGTTTGAACTGGTCTTAAACTGGTTTTAAACTGTTTTCTAATTAGTTTTAAACCTGGTTTTAGGACCAGTTAGAAAACAGTTTAAAACAGTTCAGCCCCAGTTCAACCCAGTTAGAAAACATATTAAAATCAGATCAGGACCAGTAATACACCAATTGGAAACCTATTGATAGCCAGTTCTGAACCAGTTCAAAACCAATTCATTCCAGTTGAAAGCTAATTGTACCTATAACAAACCAGTTAATTCCAGTTCGGAACTAGTTCAAAACCAGTTACTTTCAGATGCACCAGTTGGAAACCAGTTCGGAAACAGGTCAATACCAGTTAGACCTTTTGTGACCAGTTCAAAACCCATTCAAAACCAGTTCCTCCTATTGATACCAGCTCAAAAACAGTTGAAAACCCGTAACCGATTCCCAGTTCAACTGGACCAGTTCAGACCAGTTCAACTGCTTTCAACTGGAATCTTCACCTGGGATATGTATACTTGCCAATTAATGAGAATGAATGCCCGATGAACATTGGTTCATATAGATATAAATGAACAATACGACACTTAATTTGAATGCATCTTTTTTAGAGATGACTGAAGCTACATGACAATTTTATTACTCGTTTGCTTCGATTACAGCAGGTTGACAGTTTTTAACCACCACAATGATCTGTGCTGTGGGCTGATACAATTTGGCTATGCTCACCACTAGTCATGGGCATAAGAGGAAGGAGTTCGGTTTTGAATGGTGGGAGAAATACCCCGGGACTGAGGGAAAACCCACAGAGTAAGGTTTCAGCCCGGATTCAAACCTGGGTCTTCCAGTGGTGAAGGCGAGGAAAGTACCACTGCACTGACCTAAAGTATGACAGAACACTCGGATAATGAAACTAAAGAATTCTTTTTAATGTGGAATGGTAATGTGCATGACTCTTTCAATGTTAATCTAAATTGAATGCGCCAAGTATTAAATTGAATGAAAACTTGGCCAGATTGGATTGGCCGAGAAAAATCTTATATTATTCAAAAGGTTCTACGAGGTTAGTTGCCCGTGCTCAGCTAAAACAAGGAAATATTTACCTTGAGTTGCATGCTGACGTTCGAAAACTAACACATATGACATGTATGTCCAATATGTCACCTACAGTAGTTGTTGGACATACAATGTCTTCCGAATGTTTGTAAATGCCTTAGGAAATTACAAATGTGTGCCACAAGAATCGCTACATCCAAGGACTAATTAAACTAGCTTAATGTAAGAGAGATTTCTTGAACAATGTGACAAAACAACCCTATCTCTACTACAACTGTCATATTGGGGGTGTTATTTTACTCACACAATGTTTTTCCGGACATCCGAGGGTGACTCTTTCGATGAAAATTATACTATATATGTAGACATTTACATTTCTAAAATACACAGCCCATATCATGTTATTGCATAGTGTGATGAAATACCATTTAGCCGCAGAGCGGTTTCATGAACTTGTATTGGCCTATATGTTATTCAACAACTCAAGAAAAGTGTGTTTCCAAACTTTTTAAGGGCAGTGTATATTTGGTGGAGGGGAAACTGAGGTCCCGAGGGAACCTGAGGTCCCGGGGGAAACTGAGGTCCCGGGGGAAACTGAGGTCCCGAGAGAAACTGAGGTCCCGAGAGAAACTGAGGTCCCGATGGAAACTGAGGTCCCGGGGGAAACTGAGGTCCCGGGGCAAACTGAGGTCCCGGGGCAAACTGAGGTCCCGGGGCAAACTGAGGTCCGGAGGGAAACTGAGGTCCCGGGGGAAACTAAGGTCCCGGGGGAAACTGAGGTCCCGGGGGAAACTAAGGTCTCGAGGGAAACTGAGGACCCGGGGGAAACTAAGGTCTCGAGGGAAACTGAGGTCCCGGGGGAAACTAAGGTCTCGAGGGAAACTGAGGTCCCGAGGGACAAGGGCCCCGAGTGTGTGTATATACACGCACATGCACTTTAGTTCGTTCTGCACATTGCTTCCAGCTTATAACATCAATACTCTCTACAATCTAACTTCGTAGAGCAGAAACGTTGTTAAGCAATGTTTCATCCCTAGCAGCTCTACGAAACTAAAATATCCTTGAGAAATGGACAGGTTAGTACAGTGCATATCTCATGCTAAGTAAAACTTGATATTTGGGGTATACACATTTACAAAAATTTGCTAGTCATAATTTATTTTGTCTGTGGTGCATTTTTTTTAGGTGGTACAACAACAACATAGAAATGTGGTCATTCAATGGACATTTTCCCAGTTTTAATAACACGCTCTAACTTATACATTTTGAGTAGTCACTTGGATGAATATTTCGGTCGAAACTTGGCTTCTGTAACACTTTTTTAATACGTCGCCTGTCATGATGAATTAATAGCACAGTAACAATTTGTCAAATTGAGATGTTGGTAGATGTATATCTGAAGTCAGCAGAAATGAAGCTTTGTATAACTCTTGACAGAGCTTATGAAAGATGTGAGGTCTACAATAATTACGGTACACTGCAACCGGTAATGCAATGCAGCAAAATATATGTTCAGATTTGTTTTAAAACCACCTATACAACAATTTAACGAAATAGTGAAATGTAGGTCTAAACGATATACGGAATGGAAACTATGTATGGAGTATGTGGACAGTACATTTTTCATAATTCATTCATATTAATTAGAATCACATTTTATTGCTAATATTAAGGTTTCTGCTTTATAATAAATACCCATTTAATTACTAAACACATGTATAGATATTCTTGACAAAACAATTGTAGTATTTAATAAATAGAAACACTAACGTTTTATGCGCCAGCATAAACATATCACATCTTACCAAATTATACATCATTATTTTACAAAAATAATACAACACAAATAACACAAATATCAAAAACATGCTGAATAAAAATAACAATACAACAACACCAAAAGACTGCTGCCATATACTAATAAATAAACAATGACATGCATGTTTGGTTGGTCCTCATGTGGATAACGGTTATAAATTATTTTGAATATAATATTGCAGATATTTTTTAGTTGTATGTGGGTGGGGAGGGTGCAAGGATTAAAAAATGAATATGCAGTACGATTATTAAAAGCGTTTTATTGGATTGATCAGCCAATGAAAACGATGATGTATGCTAATAAACTGTGGCTTTTTTATATACTTGACAAAATTGATTGATGAATGAAGATGAGGGTAATGAGGTAAAATGCCAACAATGAATGCAGACGTACATGTATGTAAAGTAAGTGCACAGAGATGGGATTGTTTTGAAAGATGGTGGGTAATAAATAATATAAATAGTTTGTTTAATAAATACAATTTTCAATTGACAAAATACAAAATGATTTGGTTTTCTCATATAATTAGAGTTGATGTACATGTACAAATCCAGAAAAAAACGTTTTGGTCTGCATAATATATATTGCAGCCCAGTTTACGGACTACTAATAATTTGTTAACAAGACACCACAGCAAGCCTTTACAAGGACATACATTTTCGCAGCAGAACCAACTTTGCGTTTTTTACCGACTTTAATTGCCTCGTACATTTTGTCAAGATATTTACTTCAACAACAAAATAACTTCACCTGTTCAGACATTCCTTGACCACTGCAAAGTTGCCATCACCAATCACACGTCCGACCTCGTACTTCTGATAGAGGACGCTGTTCCCATTCACACCACTGTCATCGAAGGGTGTGGGTGATAAGTCGACCTCATGTCCTGTAATCATTGTAAACAATTAATGGGTTTTTAGGTTAGTTAGGAACCAGACCAGACTAGGCTAATCATCATAGACAAGGCTAAACATTGTTTTTAGTGGGGTTTTATACTTTATACATGTATGTCACAACACCAAACTTGTAGATTGGTTCCCCGCGTTTCGTAGTATAGCGGGGAACAGTTATATTATAGCCGACACTCTAGGAGAGGTAATGTTTTGGCAACATAATTGCATGCAAACTAAATTATAGTTTGATGAAAGCTCAAAGGACAAGAGCGTGTACAGTACTAGATTGTACATGATGCTTCCTCCCCGGGTTATGGAACCTGTATAGGTGACGTAAACCACACGGTTGGTTTTGGTACATGGTCAAGTGAAGAAACTTGTCAAAACTCCACATGGAGAGAGATTGTAGCTATTTCTCGTTCGGTTAACGATATACCGGAGACTGTTGGAGAACAGAATATCGAATGGTTTACCGATAACAAAA
>JAVCKS010013203.1:5327-15641 GCA_032273685.1 Pteraster tesselatus
ATGGCACTCGTGTATAGTTTTTTTTCCCGAGGACTATAGCAATATTTGCACATGTTATTTATGTTGCCATAAAACCGTTTGTTTGTTCTTTATAGATTACCTTTAGTCTCCTATTTTTAAATACATGTATATGACAAAAGCTTGTTTTGGACACAGTCTCGTTGTCACAACAGATCAGATATTAATCTATCGGGGAATCTATCCATTTTGGATGAGTTTTATTTGGCAAGGATAAAACTAAAGTTCTTTTAGACCCTCCTATGAACTGTTTTGTATGGGTTATTTTTTGGGATAAGTACAAGTTGTTTACGATAATAACCCTTAAGACTATAAAGTATTTGAAGGCTTATCGCAAAAAGGCACATAACTTCCAAATGGATTCACAAAGATTTCGTGGAAAGGTTGATCATGAGCCAAAGGACAGCTGATTAAATGTTCCTGTCAATTTGAAAAAGGGGGTGGGGCGGTGGAAAGTGGCCTGTAACAAAATGGTGCATAACTTCTTAACGGTCGCAGCTATTATGAATTCGTACTTTGGTATAGTGGTTGGTTTTAATTTTTCCGGAAGCTTGTAGTGCTTACCTAATGGTTACTCTAAAGTTAGTGCAAATTTTTGTTATGTGTGCAGAGCCATTATATTAAAACAATCTGCCTTGAATTTATCCAAGTTAGTTACTGGTAGACAACGGACTGCAGAATTGAAAAAGCTGACAGAGAAAGAGAATCACAGAAATATCAAGTTGCTTTGACTGCTGGTTCAATTCTCTTACAATTTAACTATCACAGTTTCTGGAATTATTCTGTTGACGCTTTCTAAACCAACACAATTAACTTAAACTATACTCTAATACTCTAGCCTATTTTTCAAAATTTGCTAAACTTTTATTCCAAAACCCTCCTACAGGTAGCAGAATTGTGTTTTGATGTAAGTATTCTTTCTTTGGAATTTTGTCCTATGACTCATAAGTCTACCTGAAAAAATGTAACTGAAATTTTTTTTTTGGCCAGTCACATATATACATGGGTGGAAAACACACAGGATTGCATTTTCGGGAGTAATAATCGAGAGGGAATGATGTGGCCATTCAAATTCCAAAAATTGAATTGAATGTTCTTTTTTTAATGGGAAAAATCGATTATAGCTGTTTTACACTGTTACTAAAGAGTGTTCATGAAACAAATACAGCCAATGAGAAAGCGTGATACTGCAGCAATGACTGGAAACCATCCTAAATGTAGTGTTTCTTTGTCAGCGTTGTCAGATCTATGGTTTTCATTGCTAGCGACTACACGTGGGCTGGAAGCCGTCAAGAAACTCGTCAAAATTGATGACGGTGGTTTGCTTTCTAAATTACATTAATGGTGGCTTTGACATATATCTAGTGTAGTTAGTGGAACATTAATCTGGAATATTTTATCTAGATTAATTCATGAATTTAAGTCAGTTCGATCATTTTGGAATGTTCACTACAATGTAGCTAGGTAAGAGCACTGGGTTGCACCAGCTGTAAGTTCCAGAGTTGTACCTCGAGGGGGGGTTTCCCCGATTTCTTTTGTAGCATTGTGATACAGACACATGTGGTGTTCCAAAAACCTGCATCAAGCCGCTCCTCTCGAGGCACATGAATACATTCTTTGCAATAAATGTTAGCCATTTGAAAAAAAAACCTGGTTCAACATCCATCTTAAACAATTGTCACTGTGGGTACTCCTGCCTTTGGCCTCTCTAAGAAATTTTCTCCATTTTTATTTGTCTTACAAGTTACATCGCTGATTAATGTCTAGCTATTAATCAGGTCGCGGTGTCTCTCACCGACAATCCTGTGAAGTGTTCCGTCTTGTTCCTTTAGGTGGTTCCGTCCAACCGTTCAACCGCATCGGGACATAAAGGTCCCGGTTAGCTTCCCTTGTTCACCAGATACATGTACTTCAATTTATCAGGACAGCACTTGCTGGCTTGTGACACACCGGGCCCTAAATTAAATCTTAATTGGAAAAAAGCACCGAAACAAAACAGCATAAAGGCCTTTGCACAGGTAACTAAGGGAACCTGGTACTTAGTGAAGAGGGTTGAGATTCTCTTGGTGTATTAACTTGAGCAAGACTATTTTGCTTGGTGGAAAGGAAGTTCCATTTAAATAACACATTTTCTTACTCTATATTTTAGCTAGTTTCTATTTGTCTTTCCCATGTTAATACAATGTAGCCTATGCTATCTTGTTGGATTAAGCAAACAATGTAAAGTTTGGTTTAAAAGGTGTCACCAATTACAGAATTCCAGGATCCTTGGTAGCTCAATAGCCTTGTGGTACTGGCAATCAGAAGATGGCCAAGACAAGGGAGTTTGATTAGGGAACCCCAATAGCTTAGTGATAAGAGCAATTGGACCAGCATTTCTGTTCTGATTATAGAAAGTAAAAATGACTATGGGGATTTGGAACTAAGTAGGGCCTATGTCCCAGTTGTGTCATGTGTTTTCACAGATTTGTAGTGTTTTGAAGAGTATTTATTGATTAACAATACAGACAATGAGTTAAAACGAGGCTAGTGTGTTACAAATATTCAATTTGAGTCAACTTTATTAAACTACTGGTACTGGGTGTATCACAACTTTTTACAGGTAGTAGGCACGATATTGTTGTAACTCCCTAAATATCTGATGCTATAAATATCCGATAATCATTGAATACTTGATTTTAAATATTGCAGCTAATTTATTTTTACCTTCACCACCCCTTGAAACTTTATGCATTTTTCAAATTCTGTTTATGCACTGGCTGCTTTTGGGATCACCCTACTGAAAAGGGAAAAGTGAAGTGACTCTAGATTCACATGTTGGCACCACCTGGAGTTGAACCTGGGACCTACATACATAGTATGTATATAGTAACAAGTACCAGTAGGCCACCTGGGCTCAGAATCGATCGCGCTGACCACCTGTACAATTTGATGTAATGTGTCATATATAACAAGGCAATAATGCAACATCGGAAAATAATTTATGTGTTCAGTTTTTGTCAGGATATTTAGTTTAGGAAATGCTGCAATAAAAGTTTATCAATTACAATAAGATAAAGATGTATTACCCTTTGCACCAATTCTCCTGGTGCGCTTTTCAAGGTTTCCATACAAATCAATGAAAGTGCCCTTTTAAAAAGTCAAAATGGCCTTGCCACTTCAAGGCTGAAATTCCAGGCCTGCTTTAAGGATGGTAGTTGTACGGGAAAACATATTATGGCTTTATGTGATAGGTGACTTAACTTTTGTAAAACTACAAAGAAGCAAAATATAAAAAACCATAAATAAATACATACATTTTTAACGACTCAATAAAAAGGGCCCTCCATTGCTGTGTACCCCTAACATAATGCACAGGTTGGAGCGCTTAATTTTGTTTGCATGACCACAACATGTCAAACGAACAGAAGCTTAAAATCAGCCTCTCTTCACATTAAAGTGGCCTATTTTTGTAAATTACAAAATAGCCACCAAATTATGGACTACTCAGACAAAACAATTTGCAATCAGAATCCCTTTCAATGCCTTTATTATCCTTTTTGATATAACCCAATACTAAGTTTATATTAATTATCCCCAATTTAGGTTTGACATTCCAATTAATGACCTGTTCATTAAAGCACTTGAGTACTGTCTTGCTTACATTATGTCCGTTTAGTTCTCCAGCAATCTATTATTTCAGCTCCAGCCTTGTCCGAAACATATTGCGACAGAAACTCAACTCTGTCAATATTTTCTGTTGAGGATATTTGCGTGTGTTTTTGTTTGTCTCCTATAATTTGTTTGTACATTGCTGCCGCTCTTGTGATAATGTCGGCACCGTTTGTCCAGTGGCTCTATTCATACCACTGTTGACTAGCTTGATCCCTGAAAAAATAGCTTAGGTAAAAACCAAAGAAATTTGTGTTCGCTTCACTCTCCCCCATCCCACCGGTGAAATACCACAAAAGCTTAGAACCACACCGATCATGCTATTTCAAATTACTACGGCATGTAAAAGTACAGCTCCGTGTGCATAGAATCGTTTATATCCTAACCCATCACGCTCTCCCATATAGATTAAACTATCTTAGTAAACAAGATTCCCCCTACGCCTTTATCGCCCATTTTATTTCTTCCCCCCCCCCCCCCTCATTTCTCTCATTTTTACCGTCGCGCGACATCCTGGCACCACTGTCACTCCACAGTAACCAGTTAACTCTGTTTGCAAAGCTTTGCCGTTCACAATCTCTTAGTCAACAGAGCGTGCGCCATGAGTATGTCGGCTTCAATTGTTCCCAGAGTCTCTATCGAACTCCCCCTTCCCCCAAGTTGTTCCCCGTTCCCTGCCACAAAAGACCCCTGCAAAGTATCCCCCAATGTTTATTGAATTGTGAGTTCATGTAGTTCTTCACGCAGAGAAACACAGACACACATTCACACACACACACCCGATATGTTGGGCGTAATCTTCTAAAGCAAGCAGCATTTACTCTAATCTCGGCAGTGGTGGGGGCCTCGTCCCCATGGGAATTAAAACCATTACACTTTTGTCAGGTAAATATGTATTTGGACCTGCTTTTTTTTTTATAAATGAGAATGGATCACTCGTTACATTAGCGGCACTGTGGTTATAGTTGGTTTATTGGGTCAGTTTTAACAATTTAACAAATATCTTGAGAAGGCGTGGGCTTCTAGCAACTTCAAGTGCTGCCATTTGATATAAATTTGAAATATTATGATGACTAATACATGCATTACATGTACTGTACATATGTGTTTTCATTTTCACCAGGTTGGGGTATGTACATGTATGTACATTATTTGTGACCCCACTCTCTCAAAGTGAGGCTTGCTCACCAAACTTCTGAAAAGTGGTTATTGGCATTAGTCGAAAGTGATGATACTGATTTAAAGTTAGTTAATATTACCAAAATACAAAAAAGCAAATTTTATAGTAACATCCTGTACACATTGGGAGTAGATTAGAGGACAAACCTAATTTTGACAGAGTGGGTCATAGTTGTGGCACTTTGTTTCATCAGGTATAAATGTGCACTGTTATACTTTAAATGTTACATCGGTATAATAAATGTACCATGTACACAGTTTGTTTTTTCTTGTACAGTCTGATGGAAACACACAGAAATGCACAGATGCAAGGTGATACAGGTAGCAAGGGACACACTTTTAACAATCGTGGTGGAATTATCCGTATGCATAAACCAAAATTCAGCTTATGTAGGTTTGGAACCCTGATATTTAGATTGACACAGTTAGACAGAGGGCAAGGGTTGCAAATTCAAATTATGTTTCGCTTCTCAACGTTCTTTTTTTTTTACCCATCAGTGTTTATGATGCACAATGTAATTCTCCACTTACTATCACCATTTTCTGCTTACAGATTTGGCACTAGCTGACTTAAAGTGAGAAATTCTTAGTCATGGGAAGTATGTCCAAAGGCCCAAATAGTAACCTACACAATGTGCTAAGCACTGATTCTTCGCTTGTATAGTCTTACAGTTCATTTTGGGCGGTAAAATCTGCTTTCAGCTCCATGTGGAAGCCCTCTACTAACTTTGATAAAATTGCTGATTGCAGTGGTATTGTTAAAAACCTAATTTTCGAAAGTTTGAAAGTGATAAGGTATTGAGGTCACAGTGGTAACTAGGCAAATCTTTAGCGACTGTATGGCATAATAACACGGTCATATTTGTAAAGCCCATATATTATTATTTGCATTCTTTCAGAGAATGTGGTGATACAGAATTTATTACCTACCCCATATATCTTCTAACGCACGCAAGTGTGGTTTATGCTTTTAGTCCCGGAGGAAAGCCCCAGTAGAAACTGGGGGAAAATCACAAGGTCAGGTACATATAGAGCACGAAAACCTAAAGTTAGTGGTAGGTTAGGGCTGTTACAGTGGCAAAGGCAAGGAAAGTACTTTCTCAGCCACCTTCTCCTTTTTGTGGAGAGCCCCTCGATAGTAACTCTGTTTAGTTTGGGCAATTTAAAATGCTATCTCCTAGCAGGATAACCTCAGCTATAGTAGGAAGTAAAATAAATAAGATATGATATCCCTCACCAATTAGTCCGTCCTGTCTGTCACGATTTACATGTACCTCTTCCGCTATTTTGTCCCATCTGTCACATTTTTAGATCTTTAGAAAGACGTAAATGTTATTTAGACACTTGCTTTTTATTAATGAAACCTCCTGCTCAAAAATAAAGTAATTGATTAATTTATCAATGAAAAAGTGTATTACAAAAACTCCCCTTCAGCGTTTAGGACAGTCTTCCAATACTTCAGACATGACTGGAACGTACTCCAGTTTACTTTTTAAACTTGAAATTAGATCAGTTGTTGTTAATGTACCTACATGTATGTATCAGTGGGTGTTGTGGCCAAGCAGGCTATTGCACCAGACTCGACTTCAAGTGTTCTCAGAATGTGCGTTCGAGTCTCGGTCGTGACACTTGTATCCTTGGGCAAGGCACTTCACCATACTTTTTCCATGCTTTGGATGCAACATTGAGCCGTAGGTCCTGTATGTTGTGTAGCGCGCGGTAAACAACCTGAGGTACTTATTGTAAAAGTGTGTGGCAAGGAACCCAAATATACGTGTGTCTGAATATCTGGATATGCAAATGCCATGAGTACCTGATTAACTTGGTGTGTAGGTACCCAATTACCTAGGTACCTAGATAACCAGGTACCTGAGTACCTGTGTACTAGAAAACATGGGGACTTAGTAATCAGACCCCCGAATACCTGGGTACCCAAATACCCTTTTGTACCAAGATCCTGCATAATCAGGTAGGATATCCGGCCACCTGAAATCATGGGTACTAGAGTACCTGGGTACCTTAGTAACGGGGTACTGTGGTACTTAATTATGTGGATACTCAAATATACCACGGTGCACCCAAATACTCGACTACTGTGCATCGTACACGTACGTGCTTGCATGTACGTACATGCACACATGCACATCTAAACTGATTAAACACTGGCAATTAACCCACTTATAAATACTAGTGTAGTCGGTGTTCCTTTGAACATCGTACCCGTGTATCTATTGCTAATCGCTTTTGAACAAGATTGTTATTCTGTTTTGTTTAGTTTCCCGTCTGCCAGCAAGTTTAGTTGTTTATCTTCATTACATCTATGCATTACATGGATACGCTCTCTGCCTATTCATCATGAATATCAAAATTGTGGTCGTTAATTATTAATGATACGTTTTGTGTCATCATTTAGTGATAGCGTACGGTAACACTAATTTTATCATGACTATTTAATGATATCACTTTTATCTTTGGATAAGTGTGTAGTCTATGACAAATACAAGGAAACTTTAACTATTGTTTGTAAAATTTTGCATGAATATACACGCATTGTGATTACAAAATTATTTACACTGACGTTGTCGCTAATTATTACCTTTGTGTACATTGCACGGTATTAAAAATGTGCTGTCCTGTTTTAGACTGATTTAACCGTGAGAAGTTCTTAAATGTTGAATTTATAATTTGGTAGGTTTGTCCTTGTGTACTCCAGCCTACAGTATGTAGGATCGTTCATCCTGCAATGTGCATGTTTAACTCCGTTTATATCACTTTTTGATGATGTGTAGGTGACCTTACGCATACTCAAATTTTGGCGCACCACCGGCTTGCTTATTTACTCGGTTAATTACTTGTGCTGTATTTTGGCAAAATTGTTGTTACGTTTTGTTATTTTTTGTGTCCCGTTGTACTGCAAATGTTTCCCTAAAAAGTAGTCCAAACGCACGCGTAGGCACTACCAGTCCCCACAGAAAGTTACAGTTCGATCCAATGGAAACTGTGGGAGTCCATGTGGTCAGGCCTGACAACCTCCACATTGTAGCACAAGTATGTGTTGAAATTTGGCTGGTATTCCGTACATCTATCTATAGAGTGTTTTCATATATCTTTAAAGCAGTTTAGTCTCATTTGAGATGTCTACATTTCGTATGACTGCATGGTAACTATAATATAGGTTTACTTCAAAAGTTGATATTCACATTGGTGATGGATCATCTTATATTTATCAAAGTTGAGTACACTTTATGTGCTATCTCAGAAGAACTGTTCCACAAGATGGTAAGCAGGCTTAATGTGTTAAATGACAGTTTTGCACGGTGTGGTCTACTGGAAAATGTTTTCTTTGTGGCTTTTATGCTAGGTGAACATTGTATAGCACGTGTTTTACTTACACATGTACCAAGTTACAACAGTCCAGTCGTCCAATGGCATTTTTCTGGATTGTGGCTATGTGCATGTATGCGAGATGGCACAATATTTTAAAACTGGTGGTTTCGGACCTACAATACTGACATTTACCAATGTTATGCAAGGAACAAGGTCACAAATAGTTCCCAACGTTTTGGAATGACCTACATGTATATATCCAGGCTGTACGTGATAGGGAATACATATAGTATAGTAAACGATAATGGGTGGTACATTGATACATGTACCAACTAGCGCGAACTCGTGTTATGCACACGTACACATACTCAATGGTCATGGTTTTCCAACTGTGCGCATGCTTTGCGTCAAGCCTTCCGACAAGCAGCGCACCCGCCCTTTGCCAAGCGAACACGATGTGGTTCCTGTACGATTCACGCCCTGCGCTCTCTGTACAAGTACTGTACAAATGCTGTTTACTACTGCATGTGTGGACATCATGTGTTGAAAAGAACAGTTGTGCCCGGACGGGCCAACGAACGGACGCACGCTAATCATATTATTGTACCATCGGATATTATAAGGAACTCTAGCTGCCACAAATCGCATCCCAGCCTGGAGGAATGACCCATGCTAGCTGTACACTCATAATAAAGGATATTATAAATGGTACATTTAGCAAACATAACAGTTAAGGGACACTGTTACAATGCCCTAACCCAGTATGTACTGTACACTACATGTATATCTTTGTAAATGAACGTGGATATTGTATACAGTACAACAATTCTGTTACATTTTATCATTTGACCTATCTAAGCTCTGTGTGTGTGTGTGTGCTTAGTTTAGGTCGCAGTTATATTAACTTATTAACATTACAGCGCGGTTCTTTGCCAATGCAACAATAGCAGTGTCATACACGTTGTCTACCCCTGTGTCCGCTAATGGTCTAACCTAGCCAGCTATGCCTAGATTTGTTATCACTATCAGCTCTGTGAACTTTTGCCTATTTTTGGATAAATGATACATTTGCACGTACAGGTTTATTTTTATTTTTAAATATTTTTTTTTTATTTTGTGGTGAAGGGATGGGTTGTTAGTTGTTGGTTGTTGCTTTTTTGGGTATGGAAAGAATCAGAGGGGCGTGTGTTTGGTTTTAAGGCAAACTATCAGTAGCTGAAGTACACAGGTCAGATAAGGTTTCACTCGTCCAATGGATGTTTAATTTTTCAACTGTTTTTCTTTATTTGATTTCATTTTTGTTGTATTTGAATTGGGGAAACAAATTGCCAAGCTTGTGTGCACACCAGTCTTCCCCAAAACACTAATCGTTTTTAATTTTGCGCTGTATGTGCCAGTTACAAATATAGTGCAAATGTTGTTTATAACGCTGCACAACCGTCCGTCGTTGAGCCACGTTTAGCCGGGGCCATTAAACATTAACACGCGGACAGTAATAGCACTGCTGATTTGACTCTATTATCCGGGCATAAGGGGTTTGATTGTTCGCTTCCCTCCCCCTGTATATATCCAAGCACCACAACCGTTCACACTGGCGGGCTATTTCTCCACTACAGATATGGGGGATGCGTTCCAGTACCCTCCCGGTGGACCGGATGACAAGGCCAATGTACAGCTCTGGCAGACAAAGTACGGCGTGACTCAAGGTAGGCCAACTCACTTTGTGGTCGGAGTCCACTGGGATGGCTATAGCTTTTATTTTTGTTCAATGATTAGCAGTCAATGAATTCCACCTTTACACTATGGTAGCTGTGCTGAACTCGACCTAAAATAACATCCACAAGGAATCTAGTGCGCTCCTCCTTTTTCTCATTTTGGAGGGCACTCATTATTTAACAATATTTCTTACCATTATATTGCGTAGTCCTACCATACGGTACAAAAGGATATATTGTTTGCCTGAGGTCTCGTCAATATATATATTATATAATATATGTATCTGGTAAAAATAGGTTTTGTCTTTTACCAATGTTTCTGTCAGTATGATGTTGCTAATATGTGACCTGTCACCACAAAACCAGAATAAAGTCGCACAAAGCTATTTTTCAGTATGGCAATTAAAATTTGAAGGGGGTGATA
>JAVCKS010013214.1:1812-15640 GCA_032273685.1 Pteraster tesselatus
TCCCTATTCTAGAAGAAATGTGCACGTCTCTAGCTCTATACCCCGCTGTCATCAGTAGGTCCCTATTCTAGAAGAAATGTGCACGTCTCTAGCTCTATACCCCGCTGTCATCAGTAGGTCCCTATTCTAGAAGAAAATGTGCACGTCTCTAGCTCTATACCCCGCTGTCATCAGTAGGTCCCTATTTTAATGTTCCTGCAATCCTTTAAACCTAGGTCAAGCTGAAAATGAAGCTTTATATTAAAATCCTGGAAGAGACTTGGACTTCGTGCATGAACCCAAGCGATTGGAACAGGTACTTGGAACCTGTGTTACCGTAGTTCATTGTTTAAACAAGAGGTTGGTATAGAAGTCCAAATAAAAGTCTGAAACACCGAAGAACAATTCATTTGGTCTTTCCCTAGCTGAAACTAAAGCAACATTCTCTTTCAATTGTACGCATGACCACTACAATATCCCAAGGAAGTACCTTCAGGGACTGGAGCTTGCTTCCAAGTCGGGAAAGTAGCGAGAAGAGACAGCAGACAAAGAAGTAATAATATTAATTAATTTATTTTATTTATATATCACATCAAACAGCGGAAGGACCGCCAATTACAGGAATGGGATCATTTGATGACTACATGTACTATTACTATTTATACATCCAATAGCACCATTGGGGTGCAGACTGCCAGAAATACCGGGGCATGCCCCTTCACTTTTACGATAAGTATTCTGGGTTCTTTAACATGCACGTCACACAACACTACGACTTGACATCCCATCCGAAGGATGCAGCAAGTATGGTTGTTAAGTGCCTTGCCCAACGACACAAGTGTCACGACCAGGATTCGAACCCAGTAAAAACTCATTCGATCTCTGCAGTCCAGTGCACTCGGCCATGACACTTGATCTGTTTCTCCGATTTTATTTATTCCGAGGTAAAATAATATACATGTAGTGTAAGATATAAAAATACTAGGTTATAATGTGCGTAAATCAATATTATCAAATTACAATTATAAAAATGAAAAACATCTTAAATATCCGGCCAATCAGCCTCCATTGAAAATACACATCGAACCCTTCTATTATGATTGTTTCAAAATCTTCAAATAAACTATCTGGGTTATAATTTGACTAATATAACATAAACAAAAGATTTGCCGACATGCGACTTGTTTTTATATTAAGCCTTTATATTTGATTACAATTATTGATGATTATTGAATTCTGGTAATGCTCGCAAGAAACCTATAGTGGTAATATGTTCTTTACATCCAGTTTATACAGCAGCAGCCGACTGCCAGCTAGGCACATGCCTCCTTCTCCCTCACTATAAGTATCCTGAAATCCGCTGCTGGGTTCTTTCATGTACATGACATCACACGGCAATTAACGTCCCATCCGAAGGAGAGAGCAAGTGTCGCGGCAGTGGATTTGAACCTACATTCCGAAGACAAAAGATCTTGAGTACAGCCATAGACCTATGGTACAGCGCACTAGACTGGTTAGCAACAACATTTAATGAAGATAC
Source organism: Pteraster tesselatus (assembly GCA_032273685.1). Classification (NCBI taxonomy): domain Eukaryota; kingdom Metazoa; phylum Echinodermata; class Asteroidea; order Velatida; family Pterasteridae; genus Pteraster; species Pteraster tesselatus. The sequence goes on from JAVCKS010013214.1 coordinate 3,332, forward strand.
ATCGAAATTATATTAGTATATGCATTATTAATCAAACATTGTGATTCGGCGTGGCTCACGGACTAATGTTACGTTGCATGCATCAAAATATATAATAGCGCTACAAAAACATGAACTTATACGAAAGGCAAAACGAGCGTAAAGGCAAAACGAGCGTATAGCCAACGGTCCAATGAGAGTGATCGTTTTGGAGACGATGGTGTTGACTGGGAGTGGACCAATGTCGATATTGAGCACGCCCTCTATACAGTTTGTCCCGGCTGGTGATTGGCTAGAAGTAGATTAGTTGTCATCAAATTCCGGTTTTATGTTGACATAAATGTTGGCCTTTCTCTTGAAGTAGGTCTGTAAGCCAAAGCAAAACGAATTATTTAGTATCCCAATATTGGACCCATTATATGAGATCCTGAGCACATTTTTACGACGGTCTCTTCGATTGGCTACCTTTCTCTAACTCGCACAAGATGGAATCACAAGAGCAGGGAAGAATTAAGCACGAAAACCAATTATTCTGCCGGCTAGCCAATTCGTTTTGACAAGAAAATACTCTGTACCCATCAGTGCATGCATTTTCGTGACATTTTTTATCATTTTAATACTGACATGAGAAACTTAACATCTGCCAAATTATCAATTCAGTATTTAAAACAATTGAAATCGGATGTAGCGTATCTTAAACAGTTGTTGAACTTAAAAAATATACATATCAGGTGATATTTGACATTGTGTAAACATTAATTTTATTTTGATTTGTATGTATTTTGTTGCATCTATAAAGCTTTTATTTTATAAGAACATTATTCTGTAATAGCAATAGCCCTCCGATTGTGAAATTATCGCCGCATTGCTCACGTGTTCGATGTCGTCACTGCTCACGTGTTCGATGTCGTCACTGCGCCGGTGGGTGGCCATGCTCTTCAAGGTAATAACGAGAGTCTCGAAGGAAGGTCGTTCATCCGGATCTTCATCCCAGCAGTGCATCATTACCTTGTAACTGATATGCCAAAAAATTACCACGATTAACTAAATTTGCTGACATTAATTCTATTGTTATTTACTAAGAATTTATTTACAGACTAAACAAAATGGAAATACATTTTATTGTTGCAGCTGGTTGGTTTTGGCATGCGGTATCCTGTCTGCAACGCCGACCACAGTTCCCGAGTTTTAATGTCAGGGTATGGTGTACTGCCTGTAATCAAATTTAATCAATATTGCAATTATTGTCCACTACACTATTATGCGTCAATTGTCTATTTGAGTTGCATAACATACATCAAAGAATGTATTCTAAACGAAACAAACTCCCTGCGACTTTATACGCTCCGGTGAACCGACCGATCCCAGCGCGACTAGCACGCCTAACCGTTGTAGACGCACAATGCAGGAGAACGGCTGTTCTATGCCATCACATGACGATGACTCTAGCAGTACCCGGGCTGTACGCAGGCAATCATCCCATTAGTTGACTGGATCGTTGTTTGTTATAATGCGTATCACCACAATGAATAATCTTTATCATATGGACGTATTCTAAACTACGTACAAACTGCCAACTGTATACACGTACCAAATGTAGCAATCTCCCAAAGAAGAATTCCATAGGACCACCTGTAATTACAGAGAAAACAAAAATATGTATTTTTCGTCAGCAATATTGCGACAATATCATCATATTGCTGTCTTTATTGGTCGTAATTTTATTTTTGCTTGTGTGCAAGAGAAGTTTCACATTCCTACGAGTACGGATTGCCATGGTTACGGGTATGACAACCGTATCTGTTTGTTACTTACGCGTTTGGCAGACGATACAAGTTGGTACATTTTGTGGAAATATTGTGTACAATATTTCCTCGGCTTACCCGTCAAACTGTGCCACATATACTGATGATGTATAGCGTAGTCGTACGCGTAAGCAGTCTCCGCGACACCTCTCTAATATGTCCATATATGACCACAATATTAGCCGTTTTTATAGTGTTATGGTAAATTAATGCATACTTTCTTTACAAAGGTTGCTCGTGACAACCCCAAAGCTTGTCTAGACGCGGACAAGTTTTGCGGTTTTCAAGAGCAACCGTTGTGATGAAGTATGTTGTTGTTGTCCGAGATTCCCCATCTCCAGTCGTCACTGACTTACACATCGCTTTTAGAGGTGTACGTCTGGCTCTTCAACGATTCCAAAGACAGCCACCGAGTTGGAACACGGGTCTAAAGGAGAAGACCGGTTTGCTAAATGATTTAGCATTAAACAAAAAACTGAAACAAAATGAATAAACGTTGGTGCAGAATTCCATTTGCCTTGTCTGCAATGCGGAGGTATTGCATATGTCCCAATATACCTGGGATGTCTGGACGTAGATATCTTCGCCCCGTGAGAGACCAAAGTCAGAAACCTTAGCAACCAGCTCATCGCTAAGAAGAATGTTTCTTGCCGCCAAATCACGATGGATGACCTATCGAAGAAAAAAGAAGAAAAAGAAGAGGTTTCAAAAGGAGAGTTTCTGAGGTGAAACCCAACACAAGCTTATAACGTTTGAACAAGCATTCTAAAGCTTTGTCTATTACTAATTTGCATGAGTAACAAAATATAGAGCATGTGAAAGTGTCGCCGCATTAACATAGTTTAACACCGGTGGTGAGTATTTGTACACGATGGAAAACCCAATTGCGCACATACACGTTCACAGTCGGTAAATAATCAATAAAACACAAAAGTCTTATACATGTATTCACATTTTCTAATTTGTCAGCTTTACTCATTATTTATCAGTCTGGTATAACCCCAATAACACTGGAGTAATTTTACTGCCAAAGCACGTAGGTGTAGAATTCTACCTCCTTATGGACAAACTAACTTTCCTAAAAGTAACTCGGCCACACCCCTACAAACAATTCCGTAGCGAACGGTTTAAACGACCATTTAAACTTCCGTAACCCTACCTGGGTCTGCATCACCACCGTACATTGATATTATTATCATACATTACCCGTACCCCTGCTGTAGCCAAGTGGACCATCCCTTTGGCAACATCCACAGCCATTTGGAGCATCAACTCAGGAGTCAAGGATACCTCATCGCCTGCCGACGGCGTCCTTCTTAGATATGATCGAAGGTCTCCGGTCGGGAGGTATTCCAATGCCACGTATAACACATCTATCGACAGCAAGTAATAATACTCGATCTGAAAGTTTGCAAGATGGGTGTAATGTAGTGCCAATTGCTTTTAAAACGGTGTAGAACAACATGAAATAAATGTATATGATAGTAATTTTGTTCAATGCGTATCCTGGTTAAATATTGTAATTTAGTCTATTACCCTGGTAACAACAGAAAACATAAAACTATTACCTTTGATCACGGAACTACTTTGAACTTTGTTGTATAGCTATATGGCACTGTTGATGGACTGTATTTTATTCGAGACTTAGTTCTAGTAACTATTGCCATCTTTTTACTAACTTAATCACCGTCGTCATTTCTTTAGTTTTTAACTGTCCATCATTACCGTTGTGTTCACAGGCCCCCAGCACGCTGACAATATTGGGGTGGTGTCCAACTTTAGTCATGGTTTCCAATTCTTTCTTGAAGTTTTGTGCATCAGTCAGGGACCCGTGCACTGAAAACCAATTTACATTATTGTAGATTCTGAATTAAAATTCCATAATTCACTCTTAAAACAATATTCTTCAAGCGTTAACATTATCGTGCCAGTTTAATGTTAAAATGTATTCATGAAGTGTAAAGAAATATTTGTAATAAATAACAAGAATAATAATTAAATGTGTCTGTTAATGTTTTGCCAAAGATGTTTACATATTATTGTTAATTGTTTGAGACTTCTCAAGGTAAGAATCGGGGATCTATTTAACCTATAGACAACATTACAACAACAGCAAAGTATTTAACCTTTCTGTGTTTTAATGGCAGCCTTGGTGAACTCTCCTTCTTTCTTGACGACTCCATCGCGAACTTCACCGAACGATCCCTGCCCCAGAACCTTATCCCCAAGCATCATGCACTTCCAGGGAATACTCCACTGTTTGGCCCAAGACGGAACACCGATATCTTCGTAAATCGACAGTGACGATTCTTGAACCTCGCCGACTGGTTCGTAAGATGACGGTAATTTGACCCTGCTGAGTGGTTCGTAAGACGACGGTGATTGGACCTCACCGAGTGGTTCGTAAGATGACGGTGATTGGACCCTTCTGAGTGGTTCGTAAGACGACGGTGATTGGACCTCACCGAGTGGTTCGTAAGATGACGGTGATTGGACCTCGCCGAGTGGTTCGTCAGACGACGTCGCATCCACGACAGGAACGAGCTCGTGATCAAGGGAATTAGTCTCAGTGATGATTACGTTTTCATTCGGAGTCTGTACAAAAAACATGTATTCCCCTCTCGATAAGTACATGTACACTGGCACTGTAATACAATAGGAAGGTTGTTTCTAATCTGTTCTTTGCTAAGATTTGAAACTTTGCATGGTAAGACGATAAGCAGGTTCAGTCAGGTCTACTTGCACATCACTTGGGCTATTTGCTGCTCTGTGCTGATCAGCAGACTTACCAAGTAGTTCCCTTTAGCCGTGATCGCTGGCATCAAGGAAGGCGTTTGCGATTTCCTCCTTACCCTCATGTAATAAACAAGAAACGCCACCACCAATGCAACAAGAATAACGACGACACAAATTACTACCACTGTTATAACGGGGCTGTTTGCACCAGCTGTTGATCAATAAGAAAAAACACAGAATGATATCAACGTTGTGTGGAGGTTTTATTGGTGACTGCCTTGAAAGGATATTCATGACACCCTGCTTCATGTATTTTAAATCAAGTTGTGGATGAAGTTTAATATCAGGTGCATGCTGATTATATTTTGTTCATGAGCACTCATAACTCGTTTAAACTGAAGAGGATAATGGGATCGCGATTTCAATCATTTCCTTCTCATCTCCAATAATTGGTTGTGTTTATAACTTACAATCACCATGGGAACAGCTTCAATCAAACTAAAAACGATTGATTTTCCATCCATGTATCTATTCGTGCACGTATCTGTGCATACTATGCGTGCAAATATCCCATGCATATACTTGCTACCTGAGGAGTTTCGGTTAAAGACCACAATGTCACTTGTTTCAGATTTCTGATTTAGTTTCCTGATGATGTCAACTCACAACCATAAACCATAGAATTCTAGATGCAGATCCTCCCTTGACTTGTGGTGGTGAAGATTGAGATCAAGAAGTTTATACATGTGAAACAAAACAAGAATATACAATTCGCTACATAGCTCATACAGTGATAACAGTTGATAAAATGACTATGGACGTTACCTGCAGCAATTACTGGTAGTGTAACAATGGGCTCCATCAGAGGACTGGATGAATATTCCTCCTGGAAGATGAATTAGTTCAGATTAATTCAAATTATTTTAAACAATCGCTTTCTTACCTGCATAAAAAAATGGTGATAACTAGTGCTCTGTAATAATAGGCTTGTACCAGAATTCTTTATTATTGTAGAAATCATACATCATACGTTGAAATGCACTGTGAACTTTGATTGTAGTTATATCCATTGTGTAGCGAGAATATAATTCACATAAACAAGAACTGTCATTTTTGTCCATCAACAAACTACCTTCCATCGGCCTACAAAGTGGTAAAAGCACAGAGAATAAATTCTCTTTTTCATTTTGTAAGCTCCCCAAAAATATCATGCAGGATTGCTACCCGTAATTATAAATTTTGTTTTTTAATTATAAGTTGATACCAATATCAATCTTCAGCTAATATCGATTGCAACAATCAAAATTAACATGACACGAAATAACTGATAAACTAGAAACATTTGATTTGCCAATTTTTCGAACCCCAAACATTATGAAATTGTCATTATGTGTATTTTGAAAACTAAATGACTGAAAATAATGCATCTCCTTCCAATAACCAGTCTTATAAGTTATTAAGTTATGTGGTATATGTGTTTGCCGATCAGACAACCTTTCTCCAAAGACGCGTATTTGCTTAACTAGCCCCTTTCAGGATTACCGGTACTCGTATTAATGCAAGCAAGAATTCCCTTTAAATTCGTAAATTTTTCCTCCTTCACTAAATGTCCCGAAATATCTTTACCGTATCTTCCCCCACGAGCACGTATGCCCTCAGGAAGGCCGTGTATCGTGTTGCGGACTTGAGGTTCCCGTTGTTACCTATGTGCACCAGTAACATCGCGGCCTGCCGCCGTCGTCTCCTAGCTGACAATGTAGGGTCGCAGTTGGATAGGCCACCCCCGCCGATTCGTTGCAAGGTATTGAGGTCGTTACTTCGAACCCCAAGAAATAACAATAACCAAAAATAAATAAAACTGAAGACATTGTGCCATGCAAACATAAGTGGACGTTATTCGCTAGTTGCCTACATCAACTTAGTGCACACTCCTACACAACCTTTTGTTAATCTGCTTATGTCCGTGGTCAGATTTAGACCAAATTTTGTTATTAACTTGGCCTGGGCAATTGTTACAAGGAGTTACACCGAAATACCTAAATATTAGGTGATGATATTCTGTTTAAGTTTAAATAAGTGATTCCCAAACAACTGCGCATGTTGAAATCAAGCACCATACTTTTTCATTTAATATCCTATTTGTTTACAGATTATCTTTTAAATCAAAATGTCTGTGCTAAAAACAATTCACTATAGCTCACTATACAACTATACAATTTTATCAGTTCGCGATACAAACCCTTATAATGAACTCAAACTACCTATCCTGAGGAAGAGGACAAGCTGAGGCTGAAGTGACTTACCCATTCTTCGTGATGGAGACATAGCCGAGGCCTTCCTTGACATCTTGGTACGCCACTAGTTTATCGGTGGGATAATCCAAGTCAGGATCCTTGCCCTCGATACCTTCATTCATTGCGAGTTGTACAACTATGATATCATAGCAGCTGCACATGCCGAAAGACAAATACAAAAAAATACGAATGCCAAGACTTCTGTTCTTCACATCACTGTGATAATATTGTATAACATTGGTCCATTGCCTAAATTGGTCCGTTGCCAGATTGCCCGGATTTGTCTATTGCCCGGATTCGTCTATTGCCCGGATTCGTCTATTGCCCGAATTCGTCTATTGCCCGGATTCGTCTATTGCCCGGATTCGTCTATTGCCCAAATGGGCCCGTTGCCCAAATGGGCCCGTTGTCCAAATGGGCCTATCGCCCGATTGGTCTACTACCTGATTGGTCTCCTACCTGATTGGTCTACTACTTGATTGGTCTCCTACCTGGTTGGTCTACTACCTGATTGGTCTACTACCTGATTGGTCCATTCCTGGAGCTGGCTGGTTTCAGATTCATCCAGAAGCTGCTTGGCGTGATAACGGAAGAGCCATCGGGTGTGGAATCTGGCAACGTTGGATTAACAGGAGGCTCAGGAGCTGTGGGAAACAACATCTATGAATATGCAAGGAGAGTTCATATTTCTGTTTTTTACGACAATTGTGGCTCTTTAAAGGTGTAGTTTGGCAGGGTGCCCGTTTGAAATGATACAATGTACGGTGGACATCCATCCACAACAACATTTTATTTTTAACAGAAAAATATTGAGTAGTTATCAATTTTTTTAGCAGGATCTCTTGAAAGCTAATAACAATGGCAAACCTATCAATTTCCTAATTCAACATTTAAAACTATTTCACAAGGTTAATCCAGTGATTCGAAAGAATGGCGTAACTAGAAGCGAACTAAAACCAGCGTAACTGCTGTCATATCATGCACTAAACCGATTTAGTTTTCAAAGGCTATTATGAAGTGATGTCGCGGCTGGGTCTTACATTCGGACGGAGGCGGAATGGTCTAGTCACTGCCCCTCTATTCACCGTTCATGTGCTTTGCTGCGGGAGGATTGGCTCAAGGGACAATTTTCTCAGCTTCACCGTAGGTCCGGGACTCCGGGGGTTAAAACCCCGATGAGGCCATCGTGCAAAATGAGGTTTTTGACCTCTACGTCGACCTTGTTGGTTGTCCCAAAACTCTACTGGGCTTTTCCCGCCCGGCCCTAATACCATTTACTCCTCCTGTCTGTGATACAGACCTATGAGGTAAGCAATACAAGCTATATCACTATCTTTCCTTGAAGGACAAATAATATATGACTTATATTTAAAAACTGCTTCCATTTCGGGGCGATAAGTGATCCGACTCATCGAAAAATGACTGACGAAACGACTATGGTATTATAAACGAATTGTACAGACCTCTTGGCGGGCTGTCGCACGTGGTATTCGTTTCCTCGCTTAGTGCACTGAATCCCGCTGAGGTCTCGGCCTTAGTGGCAAACGTAAACCGCGCATACGGTTCCAACTGCAGCTTCCCCACGGAATACCTCCTCGTGGTTATGTTGGTGACAACATCAGACTTGGTAGGGTCGGACACGAAGCCGGAGTCATTACCTGACGTGGGATCCGGGTAGGTGTAGGCGTTGCGAGAAATCTAAACAATTAAAAAAAACCATGTTTTTAAAGTTCTACATTGTATCAACTAACCAAAGAACCAAGAAGCCTCAAGAATTAACAAGAATTAACTATTTACATATTGGTACACATTTTCGGATAACCTATGAATCAACTAATGTTTAAACATAGCATCGAGTTAAGTTCACCATGACTGGCGACCTGTAACTATTATGAGAAAGACGATTTGATATTTATTATTTAATATCAATTATTGCTCGACTAGGTATCAACTATTCACACAATAAATATTCCTCATTTATACAATATACAGCTGGGTTAACAGAAGCAATTTGTGATAAAGTGCTTTGCGGACACAACTAAACATGTCCATTATTACCGTGTAGGACAATATAATGCCATTCTCATCGGCTGGTTGGTCCCAGGTAACCACACATGTGTCACCTGTGTCATCAAGGTAAATCCGCTGTGGCTGGGACGGAGCTGAACAAAGTACAGAGGGAGAACAGGACGTTTATCAAACGCACTAGGTAAGGTTGCAGCTTTCAGAATACAACATCTGTTTTGGCTATATTGAACACCGCTATAATAGACACTGCTATACCAAACAATGCTATAACGAATTGTACAGACCTCTTGGCAGGGTGTCGCACGTGGTATTCGTTTCCTCGCTTAGTGCGCCGAATCCCGCTGAGGTCTCGGCCTTAGTGGCAAACGTAAACCGCGCATACGGTTTCAACTGCAGCTTCCCCACGGAATACCTCCTCGTGGTTATGTTGGTGACAACATCAGACTTGGTAGGGTCGGACACGAAGCCGGAGTCATTACCTGACGTGGGATCCGGGTAGGTGTAGGCGATGCGAAAAATCTAAAAATAAAATAAAAAATGTTTTCAAACTGTTTGAACTATTTACATACACATTTTCTGATGACCTATGGATCAACTAATTTTATTATAGCATTCAATCAAGTTCATCATGACTGGCGCCCTGCATCTATTAATATAAGAAAGATGATTTTATTATTATTATAATTGCTTGACTAGTTATCAACTATTTATTCCTCATTTATACAATATACACCTGGGTTGACAGAAGCAATTGGTGATAAAGTGCTTTGCGGACACAACTAAACATGTTCATTATTACCGTGTAGGACAATATAATGCCATTCTCATCGGCTGGTTGGTCCCAGGTAACCACACATGTGTCACCTGTGTCATCAAGGTAGATCCCCAGTGGCTGGGACGGAGCTGAACAAATGAATCAGACAGAGGGAGAACGGGACGTGTAGTCAAACACACTAGGTAAGGTTGCAGCTTTCAGAATACAACATCTGTTTTGGCTACAGCGAACGCCCGCTACAGCGAACGCCGAAAATGTATTTTTTCGTTTTTTTAATATTATTTGGAGTAGTGTGGGAACTACAGTGGGGCAGACAAGTTAAGTACCACTAGGATACCTGTCACAACCCTTCCCCCTCCCCAGGAGAGTGGCGGTATACCCTTTTTGCTGTCCCTTGCTACTGAGGCTACAATTAGGACATGAGTGTATTATATACCCTTATGGCTGTCTCTTCGCTACTGAGGCTACATAAAGACAGGATTCTACTCCATACCAGCTTGGTGAGTTGTAACAGGCGATCCTAGAATTGCTGGCTCACTGTCTCCAATATCATTGCTGCAGGTCACACGTACATCGTAGGCCGTGTAAGCTACCAGTCCAGTCACTGTATGGGTAACTTCTGACTGAAGAGGATCTGGTGTGCTTCGTTGCCACGTGTCGGTGGCGTTAGATTCCTTGTACTCCACCATACACGTAAACTTAAGATAGCCATCGAAAGTGACGACCCAGTACACGGATATCGAAGTAGGGCCGAGAGGAGAAGCACTGACATTCCCCAGAACTGGTTTCTCTGTGGTTAAGAACAGGTTTGCTGAGGTATTGAAAACTTGTTTAGCCTAAGAAGCTCTGGGCCTAATTTTATAACCTCATTTGGAGCGTGACTCATGACGTTTTCATAATGTTTTGAAACTGGTGGAGGTTTCCTGTGCACATTTATAGTGATTAACTATTTTGTTCATCAGCTTCTTTCAATTCGTGTTTCTATCGTTTTAATTGATATCGCATGCAATAGTTGTTGCTAAGTCGGACGTACAAGCCTTGGTCAAGCTTTGGGGTTGTCAGGAGCAACCTTTGTGATGACAGTACGCATACTATGTGTGAACAATATGAAATGTCAATAAGAAATTTGTAATGGGTACTCAGTCATCAAACTTGACTTGAAAGGAGAAATTGCTATAATATTACCAACTGATGACAAGTGTTAATTGATGGTCAGTCTCAGATACAATTTGGCTACGGAAACTATACACACTACAGCAAGTACATGGCAGGCGTATATCTAAAACAGAGACGCAGTCGACTAGAAAGGTGCGCTCAGTGAAGTACACATCACACCCTGGCAACTATATTGCTCTCTTAGATTAAAAAGCTGTATTTTTGCAGGATGCTTGACAAAACTTTATTTAAATAAAATACTTGTCGGTGACTGCTGCGAAAACTATTCTATAAATCAAGTCATTGGGCTGCTGTCCAAGTTCACTAAGTTCTCAGCCACTAAGTTCATTCTTACCTTGTACAAAAACAGTTGCAGTTTTGTCATCGGTAAAGTCAAGGATGTTAGTTTCACATTTGTAGGGGCCCGTATCTTCCGGGACGAGGGTATTGATGGTCAGTGTGCTTTTCAGGACTTCATCCATTAGAGTTGTGTTAGCGATCGTATACTTAAGGCTCGGTGTAATCACTTGTCCATTCGGGTCGTACCAGCTGATAGTCGGGGTAAGTCGGGCATAAACTGTGCAATCTAGCATTGCAGTACCCCCGAGGGGCTCATTTACAACTGGCGGAGTAAGGTCAATGATTCTTCCAGGTTTACCTGGCAAATGTCAAATCCAAAACAGAAACAAATGGGTTCAGCCCCGCATGTTCCCCTCCGGGCCCGCATGTTCCCCTAGCTCCGGCCCCGCATGTTCCCCTCCGGCCCGTATGTTCCCCTCCGGCCCCGCATGTACCCCTCCGGGCCCACATGTTCCCCAAGCTCCATCGTTCCCCCGGCCCCAATGTTCCCCCGGCCCGCCCTACGTTCACACGGGACAAACATGATTGGCACAAACCCTCTAAAAGCACAATGTATCATGTTTCTCCGTTCTTTTTAATATTATTAGATTAATATATTTCGGTTTTTGAATATTCTAGCACCGACAAATCTACTTTTGGGACAACACGTGGCTGTTCTAGATGAAATGTTGTTGTGGTTGTAAAAATTGTTATGCTTAGCTCTGACTACTAAAATCTGTATTATTAGTAATAAGCAAACTCATGTAGCCTACAAACTAATACACAAACTCAAAATGTGACAGTATGTAGTTATAAATATATAATGTATACTCACCCGCTAAGCAGGAGGTTGGATCGAGGTTGTCTATACACATAGCAAAATCTGCAAGAAAAAGTGTTTCATTGTCGTAGCAAAAATCGACCGGGGGAGTATTAAATGTTACAGTCTTAAATTTTGTGTAGCTTCTAAAAAACCCACACATCAAACAGAGGATAAAGAATTCAATGTCCATACATTTCAAAGTATACCTGACAAATGATTATGTTACTATGCCAACAAACAAAAATAATGTATATTTTTTTATCCATTAATAAGTTAAAGGGACACGTTGCCTTCGAACTGGGCGCTTTGGGCTATAAAAAGCGTTTGATGTGAAATGAACACGGTCGGAAAGATGTTTTAAAAGTAGAATATAAT
>JAVCKS010013225.1:0-32347 GCA_032273685.1 Pteraster tesselatus
TTTGAACCCGGGGAACCCATTCTGAGTTAACAGAACCAACTGAGTTCGGCGCACTAGACCGCTCGCCCACGACACTCTTGATTGAGAACATGACCTATGCTGCGCTTATGACGTGCTTATGAATTGCGGATGTTTTGTCGCCGTGACTGTAATCAAAATGCTGCCCTCACCGTGTAAACGTTCATATGAACTTGGACAAAATTGCAGCCCTATAGCTCGTGAAGGTAAATTGACTTCATATTCTCATTATTCCCAGCCCCCTTTTTCCCACCATTTGTTTTGCGCCGCGTCCCGTACTGTGTACCGGTATCAATCGCGATTTTGATAGGTGGCGGTCATGCAGTTATAGTCATCAGTGACAAAACTTAATACAACATTTTCAACTGACTGGAACTGAGACGCTTGCATAATGTCTGCGTTTAAAACGGCAACATATAAAGCGCAGCATTAAGTTTCAAATCATCGCACGATATACAACGTATAATTTATAGACCGACCGTATCCATCGTACATGTACTTCACAACATAAAAGCAGCAGTGGCACTGGTATCTTTAAACTTTGGCCAGGGTAGACTGAGATTACACAGTTTTGCAGCAGAATATTTTTTATCAGGAATTACTCTATTATTGCAATTAAATAATTACCTCTTAATTGTTCAAAAAAAAAATTAATCATACATGTACGTGTAATCAAAAACGACGGGTAGAGTATCATGCGCTGTTGACATTATTACACAATTCGCAACGTGCCCAAAGACTACAACTAACAATTCATAAAATGCATACATTGAGTTGATATAAAACAGAAACTCATTATTGTGATCATCAAGCTGACTTGGAGGCAATTACATTTAAGATGGAGTGTCCGATTTAAGAGATGTTTCACCTTGTTGAATTGATAATTAGTATAGGCGATTGCCCTTGTAATCAGATTTAAAACGATATATCAAAGGAACATACACAAAAAAACAACAGATCGTTAACAATTTTACATCGTGGCTTCAATTAAAATTGTATATTTCCCTGATCACGATTTTTATATGGAACTCAAGTACAATTATTGTAACAATGAGAATTATTACTTAATTTTTGGTCCACTGAAAAATGCAATCGAAAATAATTTCGGGTAGCCAAATATACCGGCAAATGAACAGTACTACAGTACAGTCTGTAGCATACCGCTGAATCTTGGAATATGCATGGGTATAAACCAAACCGTTTACCGGAAGTAGAAAACGAAAACCTTTATCAGCGGATATTTGAAAAAAATATACCCTTTAATTAGCGGGAATCTCCTCATATAGATACCCGTTTACCGGAAGTTCTATAGTGTATATAAGCTCAAGATATGCGATAAACTATATACCTTATTAACGGAATATCCGCGAGATTCCGTAACCCTTTGGAAAAAATCTTTTCGCCGGAAAATTTAAAAATGTATACTCTTTGGAAAAATTAACCGTGTGAAAACTCACCATTTTAGGACGGTCCCCCGCTACATGTACCTTTATTAAGTGACCCCTCCAGCTCCCAACTACCGATATTTGACCTATTAGTCATCAGATTTTGGACAAACTCTGAATGGCGTTAGACTCAAATATCTCCACAGCCTGAGTTGCAGGACTTATCACAGCATTAACGACGGCCTTCGCCACAGAAACTGTTGAAGAAGTCAACGTTCCAGGTGACAAATAATCCATTGGAACCATTAGCTTTCTCGCCAACCACTCAGCGGGGCGACTTTCTTCTCTGTCGCACATCAGCAACCTACATACCAGTTTAATGTGTTAACAAATATGTAGTATATATACTGTTTGCACGGTAACTAAAATATAAAAGAGCAAATCTCCGTATCAGCTGCCTGACTGCGTGCGTACCCAATGTGCGTGCGTGCCCAATCTGCTCCAAGGGTATCAAACGAACCGACAGAGGGCGCGCACAATGGGTTTTAACAGGTATTGAAACTATTGCTAATCACACACCTGTAGTTTCTATGGGCGGTATCATGATACATGTACTGAATAAAAATATAAATGCATGATACATTTTGAAACACAAAATGTGTAACACATCTTTTTGCATAGAGTTTGTAGAGTGCCAACTGTTAGTATCTTGAAACACCCGATGCGAACTGACTGTTGGAAATTAAGAATCTGACCTCGACTTTGTTCCATAACTCTCTATAATCATGAGGTTCTAATATCTCATTTTGAATGTTACAATTCGATAACACATATCGAGTAATGAATGCATTCTTTAAAAATGCAGTTTATTGTGCGAATTCGAAATGTGCGAGGCAATTAAAATTGCGTTTATATTAGGGGTCGTCTACATTGTTCTATAAAATGGTATATACATGTACATGTATAGGGGCCGTCACATTTTTTTCACGGTCGTACATGGAGTAACTACATGTACTTTCGATGATAGGAATACTCACGACAGGCCTCATCACTGCTATTTCAGATTTTATATATAGCCTAGTGCATGTATAGACTAATCTTCCTGAACTCACGCTGGCCTGTAGATTGATACTCTGTCAAATCCCAATTCTGCTACTTCAGCTTCAACCTCGCCCTAAACACCACCGAACCGAGCAGATAATTAGTAATATAGTATACATGTATTAAATAAAAATCAACCATAAATGTAATAATGTGACTTCACAGCCATAAATGTAATAATGCAATTGGCTTTACATGTTAAGTAGAATTCGACAATTTTGACTGCCTGCCCCGTCAGACAAAATTTTAGTTCAATGGTTGACACTGGCTCAGTCAGGAGGCACCATGGTCACTTCAGTATTGAGGGCCATTTGGCCCTTGTGCCCCCGTCCCTATGCATAAGCCATCCGTAAATGCATATTTTATTTGCTCATTCCGTTTATAAACTGTTAGCAGACTAACAGCTCAGTAGCGAAAAAAGATGCGAAGAAGACTGGCCACCAAGTTCCAATATGCCGATCAATCGGCATCTTGTTCGCAGCAAAGACTCACTTAAAGCTAGAAGAGAGGGAACTATTCAGAGGTGAGTGTTTTCCTAATAGAATCGAAAATCACTGGCGAATGGTGCCAGGCGGTATTTTTTCTGCGGATTTGTGCACATGCAGCATTAGACATGCATTACGTTATTCAGAGGTAAGACAATTTTCGGTAATACAATTGCGTATTCGCTGCCAGCTAGGCCTAGAAACAAATTAATGTGAGGATCTGAGAACTATAA
Source organism: Pteraster tesselatus (assembly GCA_032273685.1). Taxonomy (NCBI): domain Eukaryota; kingdom Metazoa; phylum Echinodermata; class Asteroidea; order Velatida; family Pterasteridae; genus Pteraster; species Pteraster tesselatus. Next base: position 3,223 of record JAVCKS010013225.1, read on the forward strand.
AACTAGTCTTGCAGTCTGGACTCGCAGGGACGCACATCATGTCACTATACTCTATTTCAATATAAACAAGACTATTGGTAAAACTTCCTCTTTGTGACAGAAGAACACCTATATAAGTTATTGTATGTAAGTTATATGAACGTTTTCGTAGCTTTACGTTATTGTTTGTATTGGCAAATTGATGCAATGGAACATGCGTGGTATTGATTAAATAGCGTGGCCGGAAGCCAATTTATTTACACAAGCGTGTGCGCAGTTTTGCAGGGGAGAAAATAGGGTTGATATTTATTACTTTAACTGTGGGGTCAGAGTAATACATTTATGGTTGATTTTTATTACATTTACGGTGGTATTACATTAACGGTTGTAATTTATCGGTGATACAGCTGAATAAAATGCAATGGTTAGATCTTCAACCTTTGGGTTGATCAAACAGTTCGAGCATGTCACATTAAAGCGATATGTGTTGTACTACAGTACAGTACAGAACTTGTATTTTTTTTCAATTGCACATATCCCTCGATCAATGAGGGGTGTACCTTAATTTCCACAAGGGTGCCACTTTGGCATTTGGCAGGATAAAATTCTAGGGAAACTGCAAAATACTTTGCCTGGACGCACAAAAAACACTTTTGCTGTCCAACTGCTGGAGTAAAAACTGCGGGGCTTTGATTACATGGGAAATGCGAATAAAGTAAAATTACGTATAGTTCGGAAATTGTCTAAAGGAGTTATGATCAGAAAATAGATGTTCAGAATGTATTAGCTGCACCTCTAGGATTATGACTTTCCACATTATGTAATCTACTCTCGGGGGTTTGCTTTTTACACTTGTCCAGCGCCGGATTGTGCACTTTAGCCGATTCAAAATCAACACTCATGTTCTTAAGTCCAGGGTTGAAAATCACAAGGAAAACAAACAGGACGAAGTGGCACAATTATGAACAGTTTTATACATAAACACCGCAGGAAGGTCAAGTCTCAAGGAAGGCGGCATTCTCATTCCTAGACCAAAACTGCGGCTGTTACATCCCACAAGAATGTAATGGCAGTGTGGTATAACTTTCATTTCACAGCATTGTTAGTGAAGCAATTGGGAGTGGTGCAAGCCCTCTACATGGGCCTGAGTTTTATTCTCATGAAAAAAATTACCTGCCGCGAATGGCCTGAAACTCCTAGGGAAATAAGGTTGGCACTTTTGCCTTGTACATGTAGATATACATTCAAGGATTTTAAACACACACAATCTCATTTGTGCATATTTTGATTGTGGCGCCAATACACATACGTGTACGTGTACATGTACCAGTATTCTTTTTTCAGTCTGCTCGAAAGCATTGAAACTTTTTACAGCTCGATTTCTGGCGATGAGCGTTGCACCATGCAGTGCGACTTGCTACGAGCACATCAATCATGTCCAGACAGTACTGCCCTGTAAGTACAGGGATCAGCCCACCAAATATTCAGACTTTTTAACATGGTTCTTGATTGATTTTCAGTTGGCTAGAGCACAGGATCCGATGCAAAATTTCCAGTAATCAAGCATTGATAAAACAATCAGGGGCTCAATATAGTTCTAACCCTAAGATATACGGAACCAGCGTGAAAAGACTTGACTCTTATTAAAGTGCTACAAAACTAATGCGGGAAATTCACAAGGGTTTTTTAGTTGCCTCTACCAAAGGGCCTGCTTTGTTACAAGAAGCTGCGTTAGACCGGCTACCTGGGGCCAATTTCATAGCGCTGCTAAGCAAACATTTTGTGCTTACGAGCGTTTTATCATGCACAAACCCTATGGCTCAAAACGCCCATAAGCACAAAACGTGTGCTTAGCAGCGCTATGAAATTGGCCCCTGATCAGAGCAGTGTGCGCCTGCCCTTACTTGCTTCAATATGGTGACGATAGACTGGCCCTAGTTCTTTTAGGTATTTTGATACAGGAGTTGCAGTATTATGTGACCAGCCCGACTATGAGTTGCCTATGTCACGTGTTTGCAATGTCAAAACCTCCATTAGATGATTGCTGCTAGGAATAATGTCAACGGCTCACAGCACTGCCTGCCACTGACTATGTTATTACTCTGATTTGTGTGCAACTCTGACTAACAATACTCACTTTGTACAACACTGACGTTGTTCATAATACCGACTCGCTTACAGCCCTGACTGGGTTACAAGCCGGAATTCGCTACATGACTACCTGACTTTGTAGTGACTAGTCTCTTGGAGCTCGTGTATGTGAGAAGCAAGTATATTTTTATCACTCCATAGTATATTATGGTATATTGTCTTCCCCAAAAACGATGCTTTATATAGCCCAACACAGAGAAATTTTATCGTGAGCGTGAGCGATCTGTTTCCTGACCCTAGCTGATTGGATGAGTGCCTTGTTATGTATTACAATAGAGTACCACACTAACGGTTAGATGGTCAGAAATAATAATTATGTAGTCGATCAGTCGTTACTAGAAATTGTATTTTCGAACGTAATAATAATAAAGCTATTCGAAACGCTTGTAATTTACTTTATCTGTGTTTTCATCTGTTGAATTACTTTTTGTCTATCCATTGATATTTTCTCCTTTTCATTGTATTGCCAAATACAGCTTTATTTTGCTAGTATTAGTGTTTTAAAGACTTGTAATCAGCTCTGCTGAAAATATTCAAGATAACAAATTTAAATGAACTTTTCATAGATCCCTTATGTGATGAGCAATAAATAAATGTGAACAAATACATCAGTTTATCGACTCGTCTGTGACTTGTATTGTTATACGGATGCGTGCCAAAGGAGTGAATTCATCAAAATATATAATATAATTATGCCAGTAATTAATTTTGACAAGAAAATACTTTGAAGATGGATTTTCTTGTGCCATATAATATTTCAAAGCTAATAACAAGGGCAAACCTAACAAATTATAAATTCAACGTTTAATATTATTTACCAACGTGCAATTGTTCTACAGTACATCTTAAAAATAATTTGTGCTGTTCAGTGTGTTCCATTTAAGCCATCACTGCCATCATTGAATAATTACATATTGCATTATATTGATTTTAAAAGGGTGCTTCTTTGTGAAATTCGATAAACAATGTTATGATCTAGGTTACGATTTCAAGTTGTGAATACGTCGACGCAGTACATGCCTACATACAGTGAAGATTGCGTTTAATCCAAAATGAGGTTCAAACCCATAACATCTTGCAAATGACTCAGTGCGTATGATGTAACCACCGACTTCCAATTTATTTTGATCTCCATACCGTATATAATCAGCTATCATTTTGTGAGGCTTATTTGCACCACTAATTGGCATTTCCAACGTCACACGCGAGCCATTACATTACAAGTCATTGTTCACACGTTTAGGTTAAGTGTTGCTCGTATGAAACACCATACCTACCGTGATATTTAAATGTCCCGTTACCCTGACAACAACAAACGGTCGTTGTTATGGAAACCCTTCAGTCGTTGAAACACGAACAAAAGATGCCATCATCTAGACAGAGAATCCTACTTCGCCTCTATCGCTTTGTTGAAGGACCACTTTTCCGGAGGGGAGTGGGGGGACCCTTATTTCTCTTCATGCTCATCCTCAAGGAATACTATCCTTTTAATGGCAAGACGACACCCGCCCCCCCTTTTTTCTATTCGATTGGGATTTGCTATTTTAAGGTAATTAAGATGAATTAGCAGAAAATATTGCTGTGACGGGGACACATTTTTAATCAGTCGAAGACAAAGGCCGAGTGAACATGGAAAAGGACCCTGTTTTGCATACGGTGATTGTGTAAAGGCCAGAAGAAGAATATTCCAGGCGTCTTGGTTTAGTTGAAACGCACGTCTGGTAAAACGTGGATGCGGGCAAAGGCACGGATGCTCATGTCAATCCCTATATTTTACAATTGTTGGGGCAATTTACTGTCGCTTTGAGAAAATATGCAATGGTATTACATGAAATATATAGAAAGATAAGGGACGTTAAAGGACGTCTGTACTTCTGGTAAGATGCAAAAAACTAAAGTCTCACAGATTTACATTAAACTTACAGGGTGTGAAGATAATGATGGTAGAAAGCTTCCCTTAAAATATTACTTCATGAGGTGCTGTAGTTTTTAAGAAATGAGTAAAACAATTTTACGAAAATAATTTTCGTATCATGAGACGAAAATTAATGTACACGGACTTACACGATTTTCCTGAAAAAATTGCCATGTAATTTCCCCTTTTTTTGGAAAAACCTGACGACTAATGAGGCTGAAACTTCTACAGGTAAATTGTATTATATACATCTTTATTCACAGTGAGTGGGATTCATTCTATGAACAAAAACCAGAAGTACAGACACCCTTTAAGGGACTTAAACAAAATAGAATACAATTTAATTAGATATTTTATCGCTTTAGTACGTTTTGGGTATTGTTTGACTATAAACAGCACAATAAAATGCATACTTAGAATAGCTATAGAGGTTTATGCTATATCGGTATAGGTATATTATCTGTTGCAGAAAATATTTTATGTTGGCGGCTGGTTGATGATAAACGGGACGAATAATTTGTCGTAAATAAATACTAGCACCAGTCCCTGACACGGATGTCCTAAGACGGATCTACACCCGATTCTAACAAGATGCTTGTAATGAATTCATTCATATCCCGGAGCGTGATCAGATAATGTAATATAGGCGTCCGCGACTGGTTTCAGAGGAAACTCACAATTAATGATGTTCATCACACAGCTGAGTGCGCGACAGCGTTAGGATCAATTCCAATTCGATATCTCGATCTCGACAGACTAGGCCACCGTTTTGATCGAGATAATGCAAGAATATAACGAATATAACGTATAATTATGGACAGTTTACACACGCAATCCACCATGCAGCTGATACTGTTCTCGAAAGTACTTGACACGCAACAAACAGAGCAAAAACGTACCACATCTAAAAAATAGTTAGGTAGACATTTCCTACCGTACTATATGCGCATGTATGTCAACTTGTCTTCCTCCGCAACAACGTCATCGATCGGCGTCAAACTAAATGTTATGGCGGCGCCCAGACCTTCTTCGACTTTATATTTATTGCACATGAACATTATTTGACGGGTGAACTCATGGACCAACTGTACATAAAGTGTACATGCATCTTCGTGCACACGTCTCTGTGGATAGTGCGACTGTTGGTTCCCTTCGGGGTACTATTATGTTTCAGTGCGCACTCTGCCTACTTCAACAATTTTCACAGTACGGCACGTTTTCTGAATACAAGCTGAAACGTCGAATAACCGAACTATGCTACTGTAAATATCAGTAGTTGTACACATCATAATTTTGCAGAATATTTAGGCTTGTATTACGACATTGTAATACCCATTCTTACGTAGCACGTTCGGTTCGAAGAGCTTCCAATTATGTTCATAGTATAATCACTACCGAATGTTCACTCATTTTAAGTTAATCCACGTATTTTCTGTATAATGCCCTGATCGGTTTTCCACAGCACAATTTTTTTTCCGCCCGAATAGAATTTGTTTCGACGATACCATAATACATTTGCATTTTACAACCAGATCTTCTTCGATTGAATCGCCGTCAAAAAGCTCAAACCAGTCAATGCAGAAAAATTATCTGAGCCAGCAGTATTGTTCTATAGTGCTAGCCAATGTTGTGTTCGTTGATCTGGGGTGGTTTGTTAAAATCCGGGTTCTGTTGTATTTGTTTAAATACGTGACTGTTCGATCGACCCATCCAGCGCATTTTCCCATTAAACGATAATTTAAAAACCAATAAAAGCTATACATGCTAATAAAACGAGACGTTTAATTTTAAGAATACATGTGTCTGGGTTTTCGTACTGGTGTGTACGTGGTTATTTTAGAAAGTGCAGCTTGGAGAACACCGATTGACAATGTTTGAAGTATAAATAGAACAGTGAAGGTCTATAGGAGTGCATTACCAAACAACGATAACAGTGTAAAACTAATAAACAGAAATATTATAACAACACGGGAAACATATAACAACACGAGGAACAGGAAGATCAATTCCGCCGGCATGTATAAGCTATTTCTGATCTTGTGCAAAAGAATATAGGCTAAAGGACACCATGGGAGGAGTACTTCAGATATTACTAGGAAGTATGACAAGATTTTAAGGAATCTTATTAATGTTATTTCGTTGAATAAATTCACTCTAGTCATTAGTGTATGACGATTGGACCACAATTTGGAACTACACATATCCTATGCCAGAACTGATTGCTTTGAATACTCGTTTTTTGTTCGCTATGCAAACGATTGGTATAATTTACTATGGAGAGCATAGTAAATAGCTCATCTCTAAAAAAGTCTAAAAGGCACATTCTTAACATTACACCATCTGCTACTCCACCATTTTTATACCGTATTTAGTAGTAACTCGTATTTGTAATGTTTTGTAATGTTGGTGACGGACACCACTAGTTTCTTTCAGAGAAGTGATTTGAACGGGCTGAACATCGTTTCTTACACCCCCAGACATTGTCTAAAATAACTACTGAACTAAAACAAGGTGTGTGATTGCCGTTGGTGCAAACTAACAGATATCGCACCACTGAGACCGTTTTAAACAAACAAATGCGAATGCACCAGTGACATTTGAAAAAGAGATCTATTAGAAGGAAAAGCCGTGAGGAAACATGTATTATCATGGCTAGGCGTCAATCGATCATTTTGTTTAAGTCGTTTCGTATGTACTGCATTCTGAGATCTGTGCAGCTGCAAAGAAGCGGGAATCATCGGCAAGGTAAACACAGCTGTTTTCGTTTTCCTCTCTCTCTCACTCTCTCCCCGCTTCTTCCCTACATATCCCGTCTGTCTCATACAGAATCATTAGCACGACCGGAACGCTACAATTCCACGCTACTTTTCTCGATTGACGCCTCTGTGTACGGTATCTCCGGCTAAGGAAGACTCTGTTTGGAAAAACAGATTGTTTGGTTCCCGCGGTATTTCTGGGCGAATAAACTCTGGTGCGTTGTTTGTTTGGCAACCTGTTGAATTGAAATCACATCAGTTTTTATAACTTGCTTAATAAAGAGGATGGGGAAGAGAAACAAATTGGCTTATTAGGAGATGTGTGTGTTCACATTCTGTTTAATAAATCCGTAACAAAAATCCAAGCCCTTTGTAAAACAGAAATTTTGGGTAATTGTACAATAAATCGCAGTAGAACTGTGATTTATTTTTTTAAATAACGCGGGCCAGTACAACGTTCACATAAGATTGACGTGTATTCTAATAAGATCGTGTTCTTGTTAGTACTAATTAAATTATTGGATTTTCATAATTAGCCCCACGATAACCGACAAAGTATGGGCATCGGTTCCCGGCCTGGATAATTAGTTAAGAGCCGGTCAACCTGCAGTTAGCCAGCGACATGCATAATTCACGAGCCCCTGTCCATCCGACATATAGCATAGTGTTGTACACTATAATACCCTGTGTCTTCATTACGCCCTACAGCTATACATATCCCGCTGTTGAAGCATCAAGCGGGTTGCTGCAGTGAATTACCAATGCTAAAAAGCTTGCTGCATTCGAACTCTCAAGGGTGCGAGCGCCGATTGTGCTTCGGAAACCATGGCAATATGCTGATGAACCTGGCCGCACCAGCCAGGAGAGAGTAATTGTCATTTTCATTTTCGAGTCGATCAGCAGGACAGAAACTAGCGAGCTTGCTCGGCGGAGCGCACACACAACTCACTGTCGCATACAAAAAACACGTATGACGCAAGCCGAAAGGCGCACAATTTAGCGAAGAGCACAACATTTTACTAACGTTGCTCTTTCCTTAACGGCAATGATGGTTATTTTGAATTTGGCTTAAATAATAGTAGATTGCAGCGTATGTCGTTGTACTGCCGGGACCTATCTTTACGAAATATTTCGCAGATGGTTCCCCAAACTTTAGCGGAGACGATGGGAAATTTAGTGGAAATTTAGCCAGCCAATTCGACTGACGATGTTGACGCTGTACAGTTTCCTCTCTTCAAAGCTATCGTTCGGACAAACCATCGACCGTCTTATAATGTGTCTTCATCGAGCGAACTCGCTTCATTTTTTGTGCTAAGCGAATAGTTACGAATGTGTCATAGAATGACAAGCACCCGAAAGCGAATCAAACGTCTGTACGCTTCCAACCGACATCGCCGTGCGTACTGTTATTAGGATGTATAAATGCGCTTAGGTTGGTTCGACTTGTGAATTGACAAATGAATCTCCGGGAGCGACATTAAATGGGTGGTGTTTTCATCCACGGAAGGTATTATATTCTCTGGTGAGAGTTTGTCAACGATAATCTACCATGCTCGTACTGATTGTTGCCCGTGTGCCGTCGGTCGAACGATGTTGACGACCAAACGTGTTAGGGTTTGAAAGCCAACGGTTAAGAAGAGAAAGGCAGGTGACTGCTGTCGTGGTGGCTAGACGAGTACAGACGTCTTGTCATCGATAGGTATGGCGCGAGGTAAATGCTGTTGCTCCTCAATCCATCTCAAAGAAGACAATGCCCGGTTTGTCTTGCTTATTTTATCTCTTCTTGTGTACATGCTCGGTGGTGCTCAGATATTCGCGTGGCTTGAGCGCGAAAAAGAGGTGGAATTGAGAGAAGAATACAGTCAAGTGATCACCACCTTTCGGGAAAAATACGCAGGAAATATCAGCATGGAAGACTTGGACAATATTCTGGAGGCACACGCCGAAGCTGACAAGAAAGGGTTTCTTGATACTAGGAGGCTTCGGTGGGACTTTCCCGGCGCTTTCTATTTTGTCTGTACGGTTGTGTCCACAATTGGTATGTATTATTTTACTTTAAAAGCCAGTGCATTCATGCACATCAATAACAGCCGCGCTAATAAATCTATGATGTTGATTTTAATGCATCATAAATGCAAATAATTGGACAGTTACAACAACGGTACCCCAAATCATATGAGCTTTCGTGTCCCATGCATTAAACAGCCACAGGGGATAGCATTTTGCCCCCAAAGTTCTCTGTCAAACAACAAACAGTTAAGCTGTAATGATTTTAAACACGACGAGGCCTATTGTACATTATGTTTGACTCTCTCAAATCGGATATTTATAATATTGCTATAACACGAATCCACGCGTTCTGTCTGGTTCGACAATAACAACAGCTGCTTCAGCAGCAATAACAACAAGAACAATAACATCAACAGAGGAATACAATTATTGTACGCAGGCATTGCAAATATTAGTACATGTAGTAACAGTAACTATAACAAATTTAGTTTTGTTGACAAAAGGTCGAAAATGTGAGTAGCACTTCTTCTTATGCTTCAGTTGCGGAGGCATAATATAAGTCGCCTTATAATTATTGCAGTTTAAATATTTGCATGGTTTGTACGGATATGTTGATTGTAGTCGTTCTATGATTTTTGCGTCTAATTATTAGGCATCCTAGTAAATATTATTAACGTATTCGTATCATTATAACCGTAAGGCCTCCATCCAACACAATTGATAAATAGTTGGATAATATCTTGAATACTAGTGAATATTAATTTATTTCATTTAGGAAAGTCTACGTTAAACATGTGCACTACTGCGCTAGATAAGGTGGTCACTAAATTACTAGAACTCAAATTCAGATCGTAACGGTTCTATAGCAAACTGACGTGGATAGAAAGTGGGGAACTTATTTCCAGTGACAGTTTTAAGGTAAAGTGACTTTTGAAGTTCTACGCGGGAGCACATTTTGCAGCAAATGTATTTTATACCTAGCATTGTTCTTATATGCAATATAGTATGGGCGTATCCAATATCGCCGTGATTGCTAAGTACGAACAGGATGGCAAGAAAAACTGTCATCCAAGGACAAAACGTTATACTATTTGGCAAGGATGATTGCCAAATATATTTTACCACACAATACCCATATATTTTGTTTTAAGTAGAAAACAATATTGATAGCTTTCTTTGAGCCAGTGGTATCATCAGTGGTATAGTGCTTACGGTAATCGTGGCAAAAATTATTTGAGAGGAATATATCTGGCAAACCTACACAATTTAAAGGGAAACTACCTACATTACAAAATCTAATTTTCCGCATTGTAATAAAATTACCGGGCTACTAAAATAAATACAAGAGGTGGCCTGGTATTTGACCATCTGACAAGGGTATTAGGTATCATGAGCAAACGAGAACAAAGGGTGGAAAACTCAGAAGAACCATAAATCCCTAGACAGGAACTAGAAACCCAGTTCATACGCTGGTTCTTAGTTCAAACCTGTACCACTTACATCGCTAGGGAAGTACAGCATTACCATCTGACTCCATGGGATGGTAAAGTGTTATTTTACAAGTATTGTCGGGTAAAACCGTATAATATAGATGGAATTTCTTATCAAAATTGCGACAGAACAATTAACTTTGTATATATCTACTCAATATTTGAAAATGATGTTTAACCAACAGCATTATAACAGACAGGAAGGAAATTGAGATTAAATTATCAATGAATATTTTATGTGAAATTCTTAAAGTTTCATGAAGTGAAATGGCATGAAATTAAATCGGAAATTAAATTAAAGACTTAAAAAACCACGTCAAATAGTATCGAGAATGTCAGCTCGGAGAGCCTGAACATTTAATTGGACATTTTTTAGATATAAACTTCGCTAGGCTTAACTATATCCCTTGTACTGTTGTATTAATACAAGATTACACCGGAAACGTCCGTATGACACGATACAATAGTGTACGTTTATACATATCCCCCTCCGTACTACTGTAGTACCCACGGCAAATACTTCGACCCAAATTTAAACCTTCAAACGTTACAATTGCATTATACTAACATTGCAACGATTGTTCCAACGCTTCCAATTACGTCATTGTTGTCGTCTATATTTAAATCAGCAGTAAATGTCTACTGATATAATTTACAAGGCTTCTTAGTTCTTTGGCTGTTTGATACATTGCCAAAGTTTTACAGTTACCAAAGTGCTTTCGTCGTTTCGATCTTCTCACGAAGAGCGATTTCAAGGCAATAATGTCATAATTAGATAAGCAATTGTGTACCAGAAAGAGATAATTTAAACCCTGGGAGATTATGTCTTTTCCTTTACTTCATTATGAGTTTTCTCGAAAGTGAAGGAATTCCCATACCCTTGTCTCTGTTAATTTTGTTCGTGTCGATGTCTATGTTGAATGCTTCAAGTTGTTATCTGTGGTACCTGTCTATGCTGAAGTTTAAGATGCTGAACGCTGGGTGCTCGTTCGAAGAATATACGGCAATTGTGGAAATATTTTCTTTGTAGGCTGCTGTTCGATGTTTTTTAGTCGGATGTTGACGGGATTGTCTGTGTTTCACTACAGATGCTTTGTCTGAGTTGGGGTGGTATGATTTGAAGTGATTACACTGCTTGGTGAGTGTGTGTGTGTGCGTGCGTGTGTTTGTTTTGGTAGACCGTATCGCTGAGTTATAATGTTGGGAATTCAGAGGCATCAGAACGTTAAAAAATTGCCAGTTTGTTGTGGTTCTGTGTTATTTTTACTATGCCTTCTAGTTGGTGATTGATGTGACGAAGAACGTCATGAAGGTGTTGGCAGTCAATGACACAGAATATGTCATCGACATATCTTTTCCATCTCCTGGGTGCATTCAGACAGGTGGCGGGGGCTTCTTGCTCAACGTGTTCCATGTACAGGTTGGCGTTGACTGATATATAGCTACACCTTCTTTCTTCCTATAGAGCTGGCCTTGGAAAGTGAAGTAGGTGTTTGTGAGAGTGAGGTTGGCAAGGTCGATGATTCCTTCTAGAGCGAGAGTATTTATGTCTTGTAGGGTATCGTCTTCTTAGAGTCGTTGACGGAGGATGGAAAGCGCTTCAGTGATGAGAATTGAAGTAAGGAGAGCTGCTACAACGAACTAGACCATGGTTCCTTGTGGTTGAAGTTGCAGGCTGATGACAAATTGAGAGAATTTAAAGGAGTTCTTGACATGGTGTTGCCATTGGGGTCAGGATGTTTAGGTGAGGTATGTTTAGGTGAACCGAAGGCAGAGACAATCTGTCTCAGTGGTACTTGGTACATAGCAGCTATGGAGGATCTAGCGATGTCAGCATCTTCAGGTTTGAGTTTCATTACTGCTGTTTTGGCTGCTGCTGCTGCTGCTATATGGAGTGCTGAAATCTTGGGATCTGGAAGACTGAAGTTGGGGCCTTATAGTATAGTTGTTCATGCTTGCGTAACGCATTGTTGTTTTTGAAATTCTCTTTTCTGAAAGAACATTGAATCTATTCAATTGCCATTCTTGGACAAGTTTGAAATGGTTTAGAAATTGTTTAAGTGTTGTTGTTCAAATGGACGATACTCTCCTGGTGCGTTAATTTGAAATTATAGATGTGTTTTGCGTTGTTCGATATCCAGGATCTTCTTGTTGAAACGTCTGTAAAACCTTTCAAATAGCTACAGTAACAGACTAGTAATATAGTTTTCTTTAATGTAATGCCACAGTGTTAGCATTACATTACATTCTCAGCCCAGTGTGATTTAAATTCGTAATGTACAAAACGAATAGGATCAGAATGACGCAGGGCCTTGTCAGAGTATCGTGTTGGGTATTTGGGTAAAGTCAGTGATGTTCAGCTTGTATCTTATTTAGGAAGTGATACAGCTTATGGTTACACAGAGGAATGTAATTAAATATTGCTATAAATATATTCCTGATTCGTCATTGTAAACAATAGACATAGGCCTACAATGAGATTTTCATGTTGGAAATATATACTGCGATAGTGAATAGTGTGCGCAAATACTTAAATAATGCAAATAGGATGGCATGGACACTGCGATTTGCCACATCCTGGTTTGAGGGTGTCATAATAGCCGAACAGTATCTCGACTTGTAAACTTTACTGTTAAATCGTGATTTGTGTGGTTCGGTTCCTGCCTTTTTTGGTAATAGCAGACTTATTATAATGTAATCATCATGCAAACAATCGCCTTCTTCGCCTTTTACCGACAATCCTTACGTATTATGAATACACACATAGATATTTAAAAAACTTAATTTTCGAAAATACGTCTGTCAATAAGAAATAATCACGAGGGCGCATGTGCGTTTATGCCCACTACTGTTATTCATTCCCACCGGCTTCACGCTTGTTAAGATCTGAGAGGATGGTAATATTTAGATCAAGCTACGGAGCTCTGGAGGTGCCATCCGAGTTCCCGCGCTCCGGGGTAATGTATCTCAGGACGACGATATAACACACAAACTACGTCTTCCGGAGGTGGTCAACATCGTAAAAAACAGGATGACGACATCCCTAGATAATTTACTCCACGATGTCGACATCGTAACGGTATTGTACAGGATAAAATGTCCCCATAACCAAACTAAATGGTTTACATGTAAACTATCATTCGAGATAATTTTCTCTCTCTGAAAGACGTCGTCCTATATTGTCATCCCAAAATAAACTATATCGAGATCACATGATCTCGTATGGCAGTTGCAGTGTTCTGTATAAAGCTGATGATACCCCGTGCTGTTACTACTTGGGTGGCCACGGAGATAAATACCAAGAATTACGTTGATTTATTTTGATGCACATGTATATACATAGTTGATGAACAACAACATTGATCCGTCAGCCTTTAGCGTTGTTTACAAATGACGTCACATACGCAAAGGTACCCGGATGCACGCGGACAAACATTGATTCAACTTGGCATATCGCGTGTTTTTGCAGGTACTGAATGAAAAATCGAGATTCCAGGGCTAAGTTTAAAAAGTCTCTGATCGAAAAACGTACTAATACTAAGTTAGCAAGAACTCTACATTGTTGATGATTGAAATCAACCAGCGAACAGTACGTTATGATTGATAGGTAATATTCTATAGTATACTTTGTTTTTATGACAATTTCCCGTGACTGAAATAAACAACTGATCAGCGTCCGCTACTAGGGGGCCGGGGCGCCAGGCGGATAAATCTGTTTTTTTGAACCAGTTTTTGCATCTGTAATCAACGCTATTGGATAACACAGTTGATGATAAAACATCCTGCATGCTTATTGACACAAGTACACCGACAACGCCGGCGACCGATCTGAATGAAACCAACACCATTAATTGTTTTAGCGTATGTAAATATGTGCGTGAGTTGTACATTAAAATTGGAGAGTTAATAAAAATAATAGTAATGGGATTTCTTGATTGATGGGGCTAGGCAGCATACATAATCACGCAGCACACGGTACACGAGGGTTATTATTATTATTGCGATGAGCCACCACTGTGCCCAGGCATACATACATGCATATACAAACTCTACATAAGGAATGTGCAATTAGTGCCACCCAGCCGGTCGTAATTTAAGTCTATAGGTTGTTTATATTGTCATGGGTATGTTGGGTGGAAGGATTTTGAGTTCTAGATATTTATAAAGTAGCGATGGTTTTTAAAAACAGTGTATGTTATAATGTAACATACAAAATAACAGTTATCCCGCATTATTCAATCACTGTTATTTTGTAATCCTTGTAAGTTGTTTCATCTGTGTAATTGCTGTTGTATCCCGAAAAATAAAGTACAAATACAAATACACGGAATACTGATTTATACAAAAATAGTTAAACGTTTGTGTGTTTTGTTTCTCTGGCCATATTTAACGCTAGCGTGGGCGAATGAACACGAATATACCCTCACACTACAGCAACCATAAACCTCCACATCAGTACATAGGTCTGCAGTCACATTCCTGCAGTTACTATAGTAATCAAACTTGTATTATGACTATGCTCTTAATTGCACATGTACACACTTGACTATGGTTGCAATAAATCAACTCTTATAGTTATTACCGCTTCGCGAGCAGTGATAGTTCCTTATACATGTATCTATTTTCTGAAATCTAGCTTCTTCGAATTGTCAATGTATCCAAAAGTAATCATTTTCTTTCCTCGGACAGCTGCGAATTATCATAAGCCACAAAAGAGATTTGTGCAGGTTTGCTTTCGAACAAGAACGTAAACATCTTTTTATGTATTAAACACGCCGCTACAGGCCATGTATTTTAGGACCGAGGCTATAGTCCATGTATTTTAGGACACCCCGCGTTGCACCTAAACCTGTCCAATGCCACAGTACCGAGAGGATTGGCATTTACTAGGCAAGGTCATGCTGTAAATTGCGCTGTCGTGGGTTTCAAACCTTGCCATGACGGACATAAGGAGCATTGCAAATAAGAAATATTTGCGCAAACATTGTCGTGAATTGTTGTCGTGATTTAGCAACGACCCATAAAGTTGTTCATGCAGTGCAGCCAGCAGACGCAATATTGTGCGTGCTCAGCGTTCGTTACGACGCTACAGTGGGGTCAGCACTCAGACGATTGAGCAGCGACAACCGTTAGTGATCGCTAAGTTAAAAACACACCACATGTTTATTTATTAAACAACATTGTTTCCTACTATACATAGGCCTATTCCCTATTTTACACAGGGGGAACATCTACAACCATACGAATGTCAATTCAGTCGGTTCTTTCACACGCTGCAAAGAAATGTTACCTTGGAAAAGGTCTTTTAGCAAATCCATTCCGTCAATGTGGTTCTCGGTATATTGAATGATTAAAAGCGGAAAAGGTTGAACACTTCTCGACTACATTCCGCGGAATTCCTTTTCTGTAAAAACGCTAACTACTTATGAAAAATATCACGACATCGTTAATATTTACTCAGACATGTCCGATGTCTCTTCACGAATATTATATTATTAGCCCTATACCGCCGTCGACCATTAATTAAATTCATGTGTGGGCACAATAAAAACACTAAGCGGGAATTTGGAATACGCTTGTTGATTAGAGTGGGGCGGAATTGGACTACTCAATAACTATAGGCCTATACGCCCATAATTTCTTATAATAATGCATTATTTTACAGCATGTGATTGATATAATTCATATAAAGCAATAATATACACTGTAAACATATTATCGTGATTATGTAGATATTCACAATAGGGAAGTGTAATTATAATCCCAACTATTTCAGAAATGAAATATGTAAACGTTGTTACACATTATCCAGCGCTTTGCTGTGAAGTTGGGGTTTTCCAATTATTACCAGTCCCCGATGTATTGTTTTATTACAGTTATATTTTCGGAGTGGTTAATTGATTATTTATGATCTGGTTTTCCCCAGGGATGGAATAAGTATTCACCAACAAACCTCTATTTCTAGACAGGAGTAACGGCCTACGAGAGTAGAGGTTATTTGTACCGGTTGGTTGAGTTGTTGTGTTCGCTCTACAATGGCCTAGTCTTCATGAAATTATAATGCTAATGACTCTGATGTGTGTGACGCTTGAAGGATGTCGTTATTATTGAGTCAAAACGCGTGTGTTCCTTTGATCCATTGATATGCAACTGCATTAATTACCTAAAGTATAAACAATTTAATAGGAAATGCGAATTATTTATGCAGATCTGATGTTGAACCTTTTAAACGTGTAAATAATTATAAATTAATAGCCGTGTATGGCTGCGTGCATAACAAGTGCCGGGAGTTACTTTACATTACCTCTTAACTGTTGAGTGAAAATGAAGACCTTCGTTTGTCGACATTACAAAATTCTTTCTTCTAATAATCATACCTTTTAAACAAAACAGCTTCCAAGATAATACGGTAAAGATTAAGTGTTCTTAATAGGATTAATAATAACTTGGTTATTTAAAATTGGATAAATAACCGATGTAGGAATCAAAACAATACTAGATTTCGTATACGCAAGTCTTTCTCATCACACTAGAGCTTTAAACAACGTTGCCCTTGTAGCCTAGTACCCTAGTAGCTGGGATATAAGCGAATAAAGAATACGTATAGGCATAACAGTAAAACACAAGGAATGAGCTAGTATGTCTTTTGTTATATATATAGCTTGAAACAGAATACACGATTGATTTAAACGACAAAAGAAGAGCAATGATTCCGGGCTACGTAGTAAGAACAAAACGATATCAGCCGTAGTCATAACAACAGTAACCCAGATTTATGACAAAATAAAAGCATTGTCGCTGCGGCAACATCAGCTGCAGCAGCTATCAGAGTTAGCGCTAAAACAACGGTAGTGCTGCTGCAACGTACAAACAACACCAGCGGCGTCAACAACCAAGTCAACATCTGTTTACTGCACTCCATGTATACTAATGAAACAAATACATGTACAACAAACCAATACTCTCCACCTGGTGCATTCACACAGCTTTTTTTCTCGCCAACCGAACACTGATTTCTTGCCTTTCGATTTCTTTAATTACCGTACTGTTTGACAAACGCGCGTAGCCAGTTTACACAAGACGAACAACGCAAATAACAGCGAGGGGCTCGGTCGCGTGGGCAGAGGATTGGCGCGAGTAAAATTCCGTAATAATGATAATAATAAAACGAACATAATTATGGAGGGGTGGGGCGATAACTTGTGTTGTAACCGGTACATTTGGTGCGCGTGCAATTAAAATAACAAAATTAGGATGGCCTACTACGTCCAGTTATTATTGTGTTGTAATAGCTTCCTTTGTTTCTTTATAACTTACATTATTCATTTCAAGTCAGCAGTTAGTTGCATAAATTTTGTACATTACATGTAATATGAATCATTTTCAGTTTCAAGAATCTGATGTAATCATTACATCATGGTTATATAATAGGGTACGGCCATTGGGTTATATAAACTTGGCAAACCCTGACTGGTTATATTCGTGGTCTGTCCATGCCTCGCGGTCAATAGTGCAGTCTGAGGGAAAAGATTATATCTTTTCACAATGAGGGCCTCTTGGTTGGAAACATTGCTTCCAGGCTTGATTTGGTGCATACAACAATGCAGTACATCATAACCAAGTTAAAGTGGCGTAATTGGTGATGTACAAAAACAGGGGAGAAAGAAGAAGACATGTAAGGGTACAGATATACAAATCATACAGGTGGCAGTGAAGAATAGAAAGGTTGCTGCAAAGAAAATATCATGAGGTTTACAAAGCTCCAGGCATTACAGTTATCCCCAGATTACTTGAAACAGGTTTAACGAAGCTAAGGTAAATGGACAGGTTCCAAGAAATTCTGCATGCTTGGGTCAGATGGTCGACCAACGGTGTTGTACTAAATGAAGGAGGATTTCCCAACAATGAAACATGGAGGTTGGAAATGTGTATGCGATACTGTCGACAAAGATGATTACATCTGCATCCTGCTTCTTCTCTCGTTTGCATAGTTCCCGACTCTGAATTGTGAGAGGTAAGCCCAAGAAGCTGAGAAAAACCTACACGTCAGGCGGGGATTGAAAACCCAATTCATGTCAGTCCATGGATTCGAACCAGTAGTAAAGTACCTCTGCGCCAAGACTCTCCATCCAAGCAGTTACTTTTCAGCAGGATAACGATCCGAAGCTTAAATCATTTAAGAGCTGTGCTAGGATAGCCACCACAAAGTCCCATTCTAAACCCAATTTAGCACATTTAGGATGAAAACAGCGCGCAGATGACAGTTAAACAAGGAACAACTCAAGTCTCTTCTCCAGTGAGTGTGGAATGGAATATGCCAAAGAGACTTCAAGCAGTAATACTTGTAGCAGCTATAGGCCAACTAGTTAGTATCCCAATCTGTCAATTAGTTAGCACCTCATCTGCCAACTAGTTAGTGCATATGCCAATGTACACCAATTGCCAACTGATTAGTTCATCAACTGCCAAGCGATTAGGTAAGACTCGCAGCAGCTTGCTACACGGGGTTAACCGTTACAAAATGTCCGTCCATGTCATCAACTCCAAGTATTTAGAGGTTATTAATGTTCACCTAACGACGTTCTGTAAACCGACGACCCTGTTCAAGGCGTGCAAGCGCAAGGGCGACCATTTTCAAGGCCCTAAATTCGTAAACGCGACATCCAGGCAACATCCAGCTAACATCAATGCAAATTGCATAAAATTATTAGCAATCACGTCATATTTTTTCTGCATTTCGAATCTAACCGTTCTTATCAGCAAGAAGCTGTGGGAAACATATCACAAGTAGAACAAAAATTTTTTAGAAATTTAAAATTCAACTGGTATTTTCGGGTTTGATTAGAGGATGTTAAGATAGAGCGTCCCCGTAAATACCACCTGTGCCTCGTCACTAGCATCTTGTTAAACTTCAACTGCCAACTAATCAGTACAACATCTGCCAACTATAGTGGGCCCGTATATTCTTCTTGGAAATAGGGATGATTTATACAATAAATACATATTGAGAAAGGCCGAGCGAGCGAAACGCAAAGCAGGTGGAGTTTAGGGCGATGTAAGACCCCGAGATAATGTTGTATTCTGGATGCTCTCGCCGGAACGCTTCTGATTTGTATCTGAATGTCCTATAACCTCAGACTTGCTATACCGTAGTTTGCACGGTGGCTTTATAGTGCCACATTTTTTTGTTTTCGATGTACCATGCATGGGCGTAGCAATAGCTCACAATTTTCAGCCGATTGGTATGTCAGCAACTCATTAGTACAGCCGACTGTCATCTAGTTAATACACCGAACAATATATTCAGTAGGAAGTACAATAATTATGGTTATGTCTGACATTATAGGCCACCGCAATTTGAGTACTTGTTTCTCCTCAGCGTCAGCCCTGAATTTAGGCCCCGCATGAAATAAAATCGTTATTCATGATTTGTTCTGCGTCTGCGAGTTTCTAGAGACGGTTCATTATAAAATGGAAGAAATTAAAAATTTGTGATGGCGGTCTACCGTTTGAAGTAACAATGGTATTTTGATTGTAGTAAAAAATAAAAAACGATAACAAAATTTTCCCTCATCGATTTTTGGAAATGCATTGACAAGTGATTCAATTTCATTTGACTTATTGTCAGACTAACACCCGCGAGAACATGTCCTATCAAATGTTGGATTAAACCGATATTGAAGCTTCAAAATATCCACAGCAGAAATTTTTACAGAACGGAATTAGATTAAAGGAATTATATGGTATCACTGCACATAATGCGTACGAGGCAGGGAGTCGAGGGAGGGGGGGGGGTTGGGCAATTGCCCTCCCGTATTCGGGAAAAATGTGGGACAATGCGGGAAATATAGGTTCTAAAAAACTTACACGTAGTAAATTTACTTGTCAAAACATTACATGTAGTTATATCACTCGGCACATATTCCCTGGAATATCATTGTTCGGGAAAACTGGCTTCCTGCCCTCTAAATATCACTGGTTCGCCTATGCCACTGCAGAAATGAGAGTTTGATTTAGTTTCGCAAATTGTAGGCCTAGTACTCAACGGGAGATAATCACATAGTTATGGTAACGCCACATGAGCCAACCACCATAAGTTCATGAGCCAACCACCATAAGTTTCCGTAATAGTATCCAAATCGATCTATCTTTATACACCATCTTCGTCTCAATGAGATTTATAATTTGAATTAAATGTCAATAAGTAGAAAACATCGTTACGGAAATGTTTGTCTGGCAAAGGTATTGAGAGTCAGGAGAGAGAAAGATACCGCGCTGTAACTAATTTACGTATGACCCGAGGTCAGTGACGTCTTCAGCATAGGAAATATTAAATCATTATCTTCATAGTACACACGCTATACCTATACCTTATTTTTACGATAATTTTGGGGCGCGTGCTGTTCTCTACAACTGTTGCATATAAGCATCCCCTCATCCATATTATTTTATTTATAATAACATTATTTCTGGGGGGAAATCAAAGCATATGGATAACAACACATCGTTAGTTTTGAACACACTACACATTTTTTTGGAGCAGACATTTACTGTGGGATAAAAACAAGCCTCTCGTTGAAGATAGGCCCGTGTTTGTTTTTGTTTACCGAAGTATTGTATGTACATATAATGATCGGTAAAAACGGTATGTTTCACCTTGCATGTTGGCGATCAATACACACGTAGCATTGCTCTTGCAACCCCGTAGGCACATGACAAAAGCTGTTAGTCTAAGTAATCCCGTCCTTTGGGTTTTGTCAATACATCTTATCATTACATTTCTCTTCCTCTCCCATATGTACCTCCCATATCTCTTATCATGGCAACCATCTCACGGGTCCCCTCCTCCCCGTAGTAACCCAGCGCCCAGGGGTCTACCATTAAATGGCAACATCGATATCAGATGTTGCCGCTCGGATAAAGCTTCTGTCGTGCTCATTCAAACTGAAGGATTCGCCTCTTCTACAAGATTATCTGGAAAGGGTTTTCGAAGTTCCCTTATACTGTGTAATTTGTGGCATAGGTCGGGAAGTGCAATTATATTGTCGTACACCTCAAATGTGATTCTGATAAATTAGTTTTTTCTAGACAGGGACAGAGGGGGTGGAGATTGGAATTGGGAGCGGGGGTCTGAAACAAAGTACGTTAATACTGCCGTCTATCCATATTGCGAGATTTGTTGCCAAGTCGATTGTTGGTTTTATATAGCGCACGCCATTGTTTAACCCATGAAGAATAAATAATGTACATGCTGTGCGACTAATTGTCTACGAGCCAATGTACCATGGGCACGTTATGGGATTTGAAGCTGTACGATTAGGTCTGTAAGCTTAAACTCAAATGGCACAGGCGCATCCAGGGGAAATTTGCCTCTGGCAACTGGCATGATCCTTTCAAAAGACCCAGTTCACCAGTAGTTAAAACACACAATAAAGATATAAATAATGTATGAACAGTACCGGTAACTAGGTGTAGACTTGCGCTGCCGACAGCTCATACTAATTCTTTTTACAAAGAATAAAACTCAACGAGAAACCCGGTATAGTATCCATCCGCCAATCGTAATACTCCTACCAACACAGAAGCAACGACACGATATACATGCTTATTCGATAAGGACATGGAGTAGAATTGTAGCATACCATAGCAAATTGTGCAAACGTGGTATTATTTATTGTACATGGTTAATTAATTGGTTTACCTGTACATTAAATCCCGAATTAAAAGAAATACGATTAGGTTTGTTTTTATTATTTCCACTTTTGTTTGTCGTACGTAATTTGTATTAACTTCTCCTCCCTCCTCCCTCTTCCCCCCTCCCATCTCCTCCATCCTCCCTCCCCACGATCCCGGGACCGAGAGGTCCATATCGCCCAAACCACCTCCCACCCATGGAAAAATTGCCCTTTACTTTCTCGTTAAACATCTGTATTTTAAAACAGAATTTACATTAGGTTAACAGGTTTGAGTTATGGCATATTAAAATACACGGTGTTGTAAGCCAGTTGTGCACAGGAACACATGTCTACTATTGTGCTCTGGGTTTTAAAAATCCAGTTGAAATCCGGTGCATGTACATGTATATCGTCTGGCTCCCGATGCTGCCCGTCTCCATATAAATGTGAGAGTCCTTGTGCCTAGGAATTACGGGATTACCAATAGACCTTTTTACCTTGGGCATAATACTTTTCCATTTCAAACCACGTGCCATTCTCTTGAGAGTATAATTTTTTGTTTGGGTTGTATCCATATTCATGTGTCTTCTCATGCGCAACCGTTAAACAAAGAAATTACACTCTTGGGAATGACACGTGGTTTGAAAACATTACATCACAGATAAAGAGGTCCATTGCTGTGAAACGTCTTAAACATATGGGTAGAACGAAATAAATTTAGGAGATACAGAAGCAATTGAACAACGAAAAGATACATGTGATATATTTGAAAAGAACGCACAGGGGAATCCACGTTGTTAAGAAGATCGATAGATTTTACATAATGCCTACGACATCTGCTAACATCGTTACCACAATCGCTATAAAGATTAAACCACCTAAAACATTCTTTATGAATTTAGCCAGTGAAGCAGTTGGTATGAGTTGATTAGAAGACATTATGTTAATCTCAATGATGTTTACAGCAGGCGCGCCACTCGGTTGATGTGTTGTGATTAATGTTTACCTCCTTTGGGGAAAATCGATTAGAGTTACTTTTTATGCCCGAATGTTACGGCAGCATGAACCGACTAATTTTTGTTTGCAAATAATATGACACGATTAATCATCGATGATAATGTTAAAACCGGTCGGTTGTTTTATTATAATTAATGGGGCGATACAAACCAAGGCCTATATTGAAAGCGCGAGGCAGGATATGGGGGTTGAATATAAAAAGTACTGTATGTTAATTTCAGATTTTGTTCACGAAGGATTGCTACACAATAATCCCAGCCTTAACCTTTCGCACGAAATCATGGCAGTCATATCGGTCAACAGGTAAACCGACTTCATCGCAGTCGCCGCTTGTGTATAATGAGTGACTAGTCAATTAGCTGTTTAAATGTGTAATATATTATACCACATACATCATGAATTGCAAGCAGCCGCTACTAATAAGCAATCACAACATAATTTGTTTAATTGTTTGGTTGAGCCAACTAAAAACAAACAAACAAAACGACCCCAAAAACCCAACCCAATCCGTACCGTTAGTGATGTAATGTACCAATGTGCAATGTTGTGTTGCCGCCAAATCCATTGTTATCAACAGTGTGTTATAATGTGGTGCTTTGTACTAAAAACGAAAAGGAGTTCGATTTATTGCTATTTTGATTCTCGACATCGTAAATATTTTATTAGCATGCTATTTCCATTAGAATTCATTTCCAGAAATGATTAGCATCAAAATAGTAATCAAGGTGATGAATTCACGTCAGTCGGTAACAACAAAACTGCGTGGGTTGGGAAGACTATCCCTCGTTGCCGTGGCAACTTAAAACGTGAGCAATTTCTTGTCAAGGAAGAATAATTCATGACATAAATTATTACAATCGTTCGCCTAGATAAAATTAAAATGGGAAACGGAACGGCAAGAGATAGTTTCTTCTTTCAGCTAGACGGGATTTCACTTGATAGTCAATTTTATGAAGGAGAGAATGCGATTTATTTACAATAAACCAAAAAGTCTATGGAAATGATTTCGAATCGTCATTACATTAATCGTTTGTGTTGCTTGTTTAATAAAAATATATCAAATTTGAATGATGTGCGGGATTATCCCGCGGAATGTTTACACATGTTGGTAGATATTTCTGCCACAGGACTATAAACAGCAGTATAATTTTATAAATTATGATCTACCGACTGCTAGAAAAGTTAGGTCTATTCCAATCGCTTGGACCTTTAAAGTGCCGTGTACGATTAATTAGAGTGGTACACAACAAGCTGCAATCGCACATGTTGTTACATCGTATAACATTGTCGTTTCGTAATTATAGTTCCCCAGCCCTCGACTTGGGGATTGTGACTAGGATCCTTTATATGGAAATGAGTGTGCCGGTGATACAGTTTTTAACCGATTACTACGACCTGTGTCGTGGATAGATACAAATTAGCTATGTTCCCCACTAGTGGAAATGTATCGTGAGAGGAAGGATTTACGGTTGTGAATAGTGGAAGAAAAACCCCGGAACTTGAAAAACCAACGAAATTAGACAGGGACCAATCTGTATAATACACATACAAACATTTATTAAACCCGATGTACATACATAACACAAACTAAAATTGTGTTAGTATGCTTCGTTGGAAGCAGTTTTGTACGTGCAGGCAATTAGCCTACCACCTGGGTCTCTATCGCAACTTAGCAAGCCTACTGAAGTTTCTTTTCAGGCGGATAGAAATTTGGGAAAACCTACAGATTGGGAAAAACACATGGTTGTGTAGGGAGCGAAAACCCAACTCACATTAAGCCAGCTATCATCTCAAGTAAATTATCTGTATTATCTGTACTATTGAACAGTTGTGTGCAATTAATTGTATGATATTTACAGAACATGTATTTCAATTTAAGGGCGGGCGCATGCTGCATGACATTAACGTTTTTGTATTCAACAGTCCAATGTCTTCCAATAATGGACCTTGAAAATTCGAAGAATACAACAGACTGTCCATAGCTGGTTCAATGTCTACCAACCAGCAGTGGAAATTTAAATAGTACCATAAAGAAGATTTAACTCTTTTACTCGGTTTCTTCTCTGGAATACTGTTCCCGTATGCAGTAACGAATGGTGATAACTAGGCTACGTCTAAGAGGGTGAAAAGGTTCTGTATCACAAACTCTTCCTCTACTATTACCTCCAGTGTCTAGTAAATATAAAACTGCTTAGCTTTTCCCCTGAAATTCCACCAGCATAATAGGGTACTGACAAAAGTTCCCCCTGGTGATATTCCAATTAGGCATTTAAATGTATCATGTCCTTTGTAATGAGAATAACATTCTGGTGCTTAGACCAATAATTGCGTACAATCTAAAATAACACTAGTCTTTGGGAAATGTTTAAAGGCAGCTGACATATGCTGATCAACCTCTTGGGGGCTAAAATATAATACTAGGCCAACCAAGCAAAGTATATGCCCAAGTGATGATTATGCTGCTCACTGTTGAACTTGAAACGCAGAAGTGTTTCCTAATAAACAAAATAGAAAGAATTGGCCGATAAGTGGCAATTGGGAATGAAACACAGAATGCATTGATGAACTTTGCCCTCTCTGTAATCGCATAACCTGACTCCATCGAGTCATAAATAATTTGATGCATGCACGTGGAGCAATACATTTAACACAAATGCCATTAATAGAGTGTACGTTGGAAATCCTGTGTAAAACTTGATCTTTGAAGGATGTTTTAAATAAATATCTTTCTGGATGTCGTTGTTTAAATTGTTCTTTCAGTCCTTTGATTCATTCCTGCGCAGCTTGAAGTTGGTCTTCTACACAAGTAATCATGGTCTTGTAACTTGACTACAGTTTCTGTGCTGCAACTGATCTGCTCACTGTCATTACTTTCAACATGTTCTAGAGTTGTTGCTAGAGTCAGGAAATTTACAATGAGACCAATAGCTTTTTATTAAAGTGTAACATTCGCACAGGTAAAATTGTAAATGGGGGAGATGATAGTGTGCGCTTAGTTAAAAAACTACCAAGCAATATTTAATAGCAAGCCCAACTGAAAGTACTTTATTCAGCTCCCCAAAACACTTAATGAACAAGTACTTACTCTGCATGCCTTGAGAGTTGCCTCCTTTTCGGTGGCACCTTAATCCACGGAAACACAGTTGCAGGAGCATTTTCTCTGCCAGTGTCTTCTTGAAGTCTGTAGGTAAACAACTGTGCATCTTGTTATAAAACTAGGCTGAATACCATCAAGATATTGCATTCGATCAATGTTTTAGAAATATTGCTGTGGCTGTATTAGAAATAAAATGGTTAAATGTATAAAGCAGGGAAATAACGCAAAACACCCTCCGTGTTTTCTTACAGATAGGCCCTGCTAATAACTCTTTTAGTCAAAGTCAAACTGTAGTACTAGTTCTGTATCGTGCTTTAGGGCCTTGCACTTTTTAACCAAACGTGCAGGTGTATTGACTAAAATAAGCCTCAGTAAAACGAAACTGACTTACAACAAGTCCTTTTTCGACAGCAACAATTTCAAAAGGTACCTTAAAATTTGTTCCGGGATCTTTAAGTATTATTCTTTATCAACATCTTCCTTCTATTTTCCTCAACCAGCTTCAATCGAAGCACACGAAATAAGTCGTTTATAGTACAAGCTGAGTTCGTGGATGCCTTCTGCCAATGTTTGATATCTGTTTTCACATTATGGTAGAATTAGATGCAATATTGGCTCGATGCAATAACCTAAATCTGCCTAAGCGATAAATGTAGCCAAACACGGATTCTCGTTGGTCTACGGGATATCCGGTAGTTAGCCGGATATTGGTTAAAATAGTAAAAAAGCAATTTGTCCATAATAAAGGAACGTTTTAAATAAACACAACTGCTTCACAGTGCCACATTCTCCATTATTTTTCTTCTGTTATACATTATTCATACATTGTTCCTAGTATTGATTTCTCTTGAAACGTCACTCGTATTCAATTAACCAGAGACAAGCGATACGTAGATGGAGACGAGATGCAGACCTATCTAGCAGGCAGAAGACAACGTGAAAGCTATTTATCATCTATGCACAAGTAATAATTCAACAGAATTCTGATGTAAATCAATAACTCCCCAGCCCAACAGCAATGATGATGTATTCTATAGAAGAAACATTATTTTATTAAATAGGCGTACAGGGTGGAACAAATACAAAATAAAATAACAATTACAGGATAGTATTCACAAATATCCGGGCAAATTCGGGTGAAATAAAAGCTATATCGTCAGATCTCGGATTAAAATCGTTGACAGCCATTGGAAACGTTCACGCAATAAGATTTTCCCGAATTGATTGTACAATGGAGTTAGAGACATTGTTTTTTGTGCGTTAGCGAATTAGGAATACTCAGATAAGACAAGTACATTTCTGTCCCAAAACCTGAAATGGCACCCACATCGCTGATAACCAAAAAGAACTTCAATCCCATTGTCATCAATACAATTGTTATCACTTCCGTTGTTAATGTCTTATGAAGCCGCCCATCTTTAACCGTATAATGGTAAACCTTATTTATTGTGGTGAAAACCAATAATAACAAACTTATCCTATGTCTAACGATGTAGTCAACCCAAAATATGATACATTAATCTGCTTATTATTATAATCATAGCTGATATTTCATCTTATCACAATTTGTTCGTATGGAGCGTATAGTGTAACGTACTCACATGGCTGTTGTTACTTGTGACAAAGGAACTTCAGGCAGATAGTTCGATTCCTTCAATGGACGTTGACGATAGACTGATTGGAAGTGTATTTTATTAATAAGAATTATATTAAACTGGGCGGTTTGTACCCAATAATTGTCATTACCATATTGTTTCATTTACGATTGTACGTATTTTACCCCCAGATAGTATAAATTGGCAGTTGAACTATTATTTTGCACTGGGGCGCTGAATCCAAATTAAATTGTAGAAAATGTACAAATAAAGCACGCGCATCTTCACAAGGTACACACGAACTGACACGATGTCGTTGAGTAGAAAATCCACAGAAAATGTAAGAGAGCTTATTTGTTATTTGGCCTGCCAATAAAAACTGGGAGAAATACATAATGGAAGCCACGTTGTACACTATGCTGGGTTTAAGTTTATAGCGGATTTTCATGTGAGGATTAAAATAATTATTTATAGCTATTGAAGTTTCAGTTGAATCATGGTTTCAGAGACTATAATAGCATAATGATAATAGGACCTACCACCAATTCCTTCATAAAAAAAATACCAATTTCACAGACGGTTTCTGTGTAAAAACTCAACACCCATCCTGAATGTATATTATACATGCCCATTCAATAAAAACAAACGGAGCCATCCCACTCGGTACAATATGAATTCAGCCTAAAGGTCGGTAAATGTGGGAGAATATCGTGAAATAAGGGAACGTCACGACTCACAAGCCCTGTCGCCCTTCGTCCTATCTCCCGCTGGTCACGTTTTTGTGGCCTTTGACAGATGTTTCAGCAGTTAAAACGGCAGCCCATACCGTACTACGGCTCCATGCATTTTATGGATCTGGTTGAGCAACTTTTTAATATTTATTTTATTAATGTTATAGGCCTATCCATAACATAATATCAGTGAGTGTTTAGTGTTAGGCACAAATTTGCAAAATAGCTATACCTCTTTCGGCAGTTTCTTCTTCTTCTTTTGTTGTTGTTGTTGTTGTTGTTTTTTGTGTGCTGTTGTTGTTGTTGTTGTTGTTGTTTTTGCTGTTGTTGTTGTTGTTGTTGTTGTTGCTGTTGTTATTGCTGTTGTTGTTGCTGTTGTTGCTGGTGTTTAGTGTCGTGCACAAAATTGCAAAAGCTCGTTCGGCAGTTTCTTCTTCTTTTGTTGTTGTTGTGGTGGTTATGGTTGTTGCTGCTGTCGCTGTCCCCACCGATAACATAGTCCATCGTCGGTTTTAAAAGGCGTTTAGAGCCAACGGCAATTTTCACACATGTTTCAATTCCATGAGCTTGATTACGTGTCGGGAATCAGTCAGGTTTTAGGGCTGCCATCGAATTAATAATTAATTTATTTATTTATTTTATTTATTTACCACATCCAACAGCGGAATAACCGCCAATTACAGGAATGGGATCATTTGATGACTATTAT
>JAVCKS010013280.1:0-15631 GCA_032273685.1 Pteraster tesselatus
CAGAGACGCTCTTTATAGTAATATCAACTATACGAGATTATAGCTTTCAGGGTTAGGGCGCGCCTGTAGGAAACGTTTCCCACTGCCGGCCGTGTGATGGCGCAGTTAAGTTGCTCCGATTGTAATCCCAAGATCCTTTGCGGTTTGTATTTGTGATAAACCCATAGAGCTATATATAGAAGAACCTTATGCATATGGATGCAACGCAAACACACAGCATTCATCATGTCATGTCATGAGATCGAGAACGGGATGGAAGGAATACGCCATAAATAGATCATCACAACAGGTAGGCCCTAATGAGTTTTAATGTAGCTTTTATTTTCACAGTCGTACAGAAAACGCCACGCAAGTCCCACTCAAGATCACCAGAGCACTACACATTTATACACGGGCCACCTGGAGGCTAGACGCAATATTTCCCCCAAAAAACAATTAATTTTAACAATGACATTTATATTTATTAATTGTGAGGAGGCTAGGGGTAGGCCTAGCACTCTAGTCGTATTATAATTAAATTGACTCACTCGTAAAAATAATCATCGTGTATGAAAACTAAACAATATATAGATCTAGCCAAGTATGAAAATAAAAATTAACAGGATTCGCGGTAGTTAATTTTGAGATTATAAACAAAATCTTTTTATTTTTTTATTACAAATAATAAAAATATTGAATAATTCGGAAACTACACCTCAGGGTTAATAATGCACTGCTTCACAGAAATGTTGCTGCAAAATAAGGCTTATAGGCCTATGGGTTTTCATATATATATATATATAGAAGGCCGACTGCGTTATTTCTGATGCCTATTTATTCAATCCAGTCCAAATTCGTTGAAAGAATGCTGTCAACCCCACACTGTGCTGCTCATGCATTTTTACATGAACGTGTATATATTTACAAAACAGTTATTCTTAATAAAAAATTGTTAGGCCTATGCACAAACTGAATAAATGTGCACATATTAGTAATTTGGGGCACAACTTTAGAATACCCTGCACCTCCTTATTTGGTGACTAGTGTGGTACCCTTGTAATTAGAATCATTGTGAAGTAACTTCTGGGTACCAGGATCATTTTAGAAATGGGACGTGGTGACGTGGTATTCTATAGTTACTCCGTGAAATGATCTGTTTCATATTACTAGACAGTTTGGGGTTAGCCAGTGTGCTCCGAGGTCTGTTACACTGTTCATATTATAGACGGCGTACTTTTGGTGGATGGGATCCTGTGAATGCACCGTAATGTCGTTTGCAGGGTAGACAATTGTACAATCAAATCTAGTACAATCAAATCTAGTGCAATCAAATCTAGTACAATCTAATCTAGTACAACCAAATTTATGCCTTGGAAATATAGCGATTGCCCTTACAAACAACATCAGTTGACGTACAATCTATTTTTATGTGTGGTTTTCTACAGCAACAAAATATGATGTAATGCACGCGGCAATAATCATTTTGTTGATCTTTGAGAAAAAATTCTGTCAATATTTGATTTTCGCTTAAGGCACATGATCTTTTATAGCCACGTGCTAATCTTGAGTCTAAGTACAGTAACGCAACAGATGAATGGGTGCAAAGGTTAGACCAATATGCACATAATACGACTGCAAATCATAACATGTACCGGGTATACGTATTCATTCATTGTTGGTTTTTATTCAGATTTGGTGTACCAAATTAGCAAGTTGGTATTCGGACAGTCAATCTTGAACCCTGCCGTTTTTCAGGTTTTGTGCAGTATGCCGTATGTATACCAATGCTCTTTATCCTTTGGTAGCAAATTTGAACAGCAGCTGCCAAAACAAAACCTGTAGTAGTCTGATATTTAATCATGGAGGAGTGTGGTGGTAGTTTCCTGCTGTACGACCAGAAACCTGACAATCACAGCATATACTGGTTAAAATGTTGAAAAACTTCTTGGTTCTAACGAGAATTGAAATAAACTGGAGTATGCCTGCTGGATTGCTGGCCTGAGGCCATTGAGTTGATGTCCTGAGCCAGTAAACTCACCACTGGGAAAAGTCCCGAGGTCTTGTGCAATGTGGTTTTTCCCTTATGCAAAAACATGACTCAAAATACCTGCTGAATCGTGGGGGGTGGGGGCGGGGCCAGCAAGTTTAATGTTAGTAAACTTATGACTGACAAATTCTGGCCGCCTTAAAAAAAAAAAAAAAAGATATGTTATTGATTTTAATGTTTGTTTGTTTTGTTTTTCAAATATGTTTGCTTGCAGTCTATACAAAGGGTACAGAACATAAACTGTGGACCATGATTTCAAAGAAATGAAGAGATATATTTAGTAGTGCAAATCCCTGTTACCATAAAAACTTGTTTTGTGTTTTTTATATCAGGTGGTCCAGTGGATTTGATAAACTGTGGCAGTGACACGGAAGCACTCTGTTTAATAGGAGGATCAACTAGGATCCCAGACGTGATCCCAGACCCCACTCATCAACATGTAGTCTAAGTTCCAGTCATATTGACGGGTACACATACCCTCTGTCTGCTAAAATGTACTCTGCTAAAAGATTTTGAATCAGTGGAACCCTATTAGCTACTCTGCCTCCCCCCTCCCCTGATTGACCCCCTCCCCTGTCACAAAAGAGGACGGTGTAACCATGGCCTCTCCGTCCTTGGGCCTCATGTGTTGTGCCATCGAGTATGTCAAACCGGACAGTATCGTTCCTAACAACGGCAGTATCAGCGAGCTGTTGACAACCATCACCCAGGCGGGCAGCCAAGCATCGATCGATCTTGAATACGTCTTCAATATCGCGGTAATTCTGTCTTCGACTCTCAGCATCTTAGCCTCCGTCTACCTCTTCTGCCCCAAGAGGTCTTACGTTCCCGTTCAGAGGCGATCTCTTCGGTCCATGGAGAGGCAGAGGAAGGTGCTGACGTGGCTGTCCGTGGCAGATTTGCTCGCGTGTGTAGGTGAGAAAATGAGTTCAGGCAGGAAATATCAAATTATACTAGGGTAGATAATTGCGCTGGAAATAAATATAAATAAATTTAAATGTGCAATTTATTAACTTCTGGAACACTTTTATGTTTTTTTTCTTTTTCAAAAGTAGTAATGCCCCCACTGACATGGTACATGACAATTGGTACTTGCTCAACCTGTAGTTTTGCCTCTTTTTAAATGGTCTATAAAACGTAAGATTTACAATGTTGGGTAACTTTGTTGTTGTTGTTATAGTTATTGTTGTAGTTGTTGTTGTTGGTTTTGTTTACCATCCAGGAGTACTGATCATCGGCATAGCAGGCTTAACAGAACTGGGTTCTTCGATACAGCAAGAACTTCAACAAAATCTGGCCTTCAAATGGACGTGCATTATTGCTACAGTATGTTACATAGAACATACACGTTGGTTTTTGTAATTTTAAAAACAGCAGTTGTCGAAAAGAAAGCCCAACCAAAGGCAATCGGATATATATTAATGAGCATTAACAATTTACAATATACCCTAACCTCCTTGGCGGCACGCTTACAAAGAATGTTATAGCTTTCAAAAATGAAATAGGCGGGGTGGCCGCTATTTGTGTTTCTTGGTTTTTTCTGTTCTCCGAATCCCAAAACACAAGAGGGTGGTAGAGGAAAGAGAAACATCTAACACTAGTGTTTTGTGTTTTGGGCAAAAAACGGATGAACGAAAACATAGGGACACCCGTTTCGGTCGCTGCGTGGGATCTCATTTTTTAAAGCCATAACTCTCCTTGAAGGACAGCTTGCCAAGTGTAGTACATCTTTGAATAATGGAAAAAGGTTATTCATTGTGGTGATAAACAGCGTATCCTTTGGCTCATGAATAGGAACGCGACGTTTCCCATTTTTATTTTTATCTTTGGATAAACTTTGTACAATAATTAATACTTCGCCGTGTTACTTCTGTCTCTTTAGGCTTGGATTCAATACTTCTACATGGCTACATACTTTTGGACGTTCGTCTACGCACTTGATGTTAACATGATGCTAAGAGGAAGTAACAAGTAAGACATACCACCAACTATGTGTTTCTAATTGTTTTGCCAAAGTATCGTACTGCTTACAGGTGTGTCAGAAATCAAAAGAATCAAATTGTGTGTGTATGTACGACTACTGTAGTGTCTGGAATAAGCTGCAGCTTGTTCGTTAATTTCGGTGGTTAAAGGTGTTTTTATGTGGTTGATGTTGCTATTTGGTTGATGTTGCTATTTGTTTGATATTGATAATTGTTTGATGTTGCTATTTGGTTGATGTTGATGTTTGGTTGATGTTGATATATTTGGTTGGTGTTGATATATTTGGTTGACGTTGATTATTTGGTTGATGTTGATTATTTGGTTGACGTTGATTATTTGGTTGATGTTGATATTTGGTGGATGTTGATATATTTGGTGGATGTTGATATATTTGGTGGATGTTGATATATTTGGTGGATGTTGATATATTTGGTGAATGTTGATATATTTGGTTGATGTTGCTATATTTGGTTGATGTTGCTATATTTGGTTGATGTTGCTATATTTGGTTGATGTTGCTATATTTGGTTGATGGTTATATTACTACAGGGACTTTCTTCGTGTCTACTTCGTGCTTAGCTGGGGCCTACCATTTGTGATGGTGTTTGTTGGCACGTACCTATTGTACTATTCCGCTCAATCAACGTAAGTAGAAGTGTGGGAACTAGACTGGATTAGTTGGTTTATTTTGTGGGCTTAAAGGATCTAATTCTCCTGTGGTTTATAAAACAATCGCAAATTGAGACAAGAGATTTGCACTTTTTAAAGGGGCACTATCATCAGTGTCCCGTTAGTTCATAATGCGCTGATTCAAGCCTCAAATAATTCCCTGACCACAACATGGGAAAAAAAAAACTTTTGCTTTAAGGTATCAATCAATCAAGCCTTTGTAAATCACAACATAGCTTGCTCGTAAAATTCAGACCTTAACACTTTTCCCATCAAGGTGCCCTTTAATAACCTTTGACCCCGAGAGTTAACGCACACACAAAAACCATAACTTTCCTTCCGACGTCGTTAGTGGTGAAACGTTTCTAACAGTGAAAAAGCACCTTCGGAAATACAAAAAAAAATACCAGAATAATTATAATTTTGCTTCCAAACTGACCGCCTGGTGGAAACATTCCTTTATTTAAAACACTCGATTATTATTTCAGATTGGAGTGCGATACATCGTACCAATCGCTGAAATATCTTCTTCCCCATTATCTTGTCTCGTACATCCCCATGATGATCGTGCTCGTCGTTAACCCGCTCCTGTATTGGCAGTCTGCCAAAAGAGGTAACTAGTGTTTGTCGCAGCGAAGCTCGCTAACACTTGAGGGCCCATATCGATAGTACAGCGATGTAGGCAAATAAGCTGTCGTGATGAATATTAATGTAGAGAAATGCGGTACTTTATGATGTCCCAACGAGGTAGAGAGACGTCAATTGGAGGAAATGTTCAAGGATCACCTGATTTTTAACTCGCATTCAGACAACTCGGCCGTCGGAACACAATTGTGGTGACTTCTCGGCTTGGCCTACGTCAGAAGATGCACTGGTGTGGTTCTGACATGCTGGGATTTATTCACTATTCCTGTAAATAAGAAACGCTGGTTTTCCTTTCGACAATCCTCCCAACCACCCCCCCCCCCCTCCCTCTCACCCACCCAGTTGGTCCTCTACTCATGGGCAGAGGAATCTTCACCGACAAAGAACGAAAGATCAAGAGTCAAGTCCAGCAAAAGTTCTTCTTTATAGTCCTCATGTTCACGGTGTGGTGAGTTTCAAGTAATATTGGTTGATGCAATTTTGGTAAACCCAAACCAAGTAATATTGGTTGACACCATCTTGGTAAAAACTAGGCCTAACCAAGTAATATTGGTGGACACCATCTTGGTAAACCCAAACCAAACAATACTGGTTAATGGTAAACCTAAATCAAGTAATAAAGTAATTATTGGTTGATGCCATCTTGATAAACCTAAATAAAGTAATAAATTAATTATTGGTTGACACCATCTTAGTAAACCCAAACCAAGTATTATTGGTTGATGCCATCTTGGTCAACCTAAATCAAGTAATAAAGTAATTATTGGTCGGACAACATCTTAGTCAACTCAATCTCATCACCAATTGTTTGCCCTTTTTGCAGCTGGATACCCAACGTAATCAATGGTTGCATTATATTGACAAGAGTTGCGAAAGGGGACAGAATGTTGCTAAAAGGAAACATCTTTGACAGTATAATCTGGATCGCTATGGTACATTTTTTTTCTTTTCTTTTCTTATGCCGTTACGGTCCACTTGAGAGACACAGTAGAACCATGTTTGCACAGTGGCCATCCGGTGGGAGGAATTTGAATTTTACTCCCATCAGATCCGTGCTCAAATCAGCGGTGATATAGACTAGGCCAAGCAAGTCCGCTATGCGCAGAATCCGAATAGCCTTATTCTGAAAACAATTTGGTAGCAAAAGAATTAAGTAGCGTTATCAAGTTTTGAGTCTTTCCACTTTGTTTTTGTGTAGGCTATTTTGAACCCCCTGCAAGCATTCTTTAATGCGCTGATCTACTGGGGACCCACAGGATGTATGCGCAACCACCAGACGCAGAACAAGTCGGAGGACATAACGTACCCAGTGAGAGCAGAACACAGGTTCATGAGCAATAACTGGCCGGACGGGACTGAGTCACTGGAAGAGACAACGCCATTGGTGAGGAACAGCAGAGCTACGAGTTGATTAGACTGAAGGGGCTGTCGGTGGGTAGACGGAGTCGACTATAATCGACTGATAGCAAGACTGACCGAATTCGTAGAGACAGAAAAAATATCGGCTGTTTATTATTAGCAAGAAGCGGGAGTTTGCGTGGGTTATGCATAATTTTGATTCCCGAAAATAAGTGTGTGTGTCTATGTAACATTTCAGCTGATTCGAATATATATATATATATATCGTCGTTGAAAGAGTCGGTGATAAATTTATTTCAATGTACTTTTTTTACGAAGTACAGTACTAACGAGAGATGTGAAATAATTTGAATAAGATTTTGTAACATACTTCATAAATATATTTAAAAAATTATATTTTGTTTGTATAAGTAAGGGAATATGGTATGGTTTCACAGCCTGTCCTATAAATTTCTTTAAAATGCAAATTCGGTCATACTTTGTCTATTGCACGTCAATGAGGGGAAAAACATTGTATGTGTATGTTGCATTTTTTTCTTTTTTCCTCGATGATAATTAATTTTCAACGAATTAGTGATTTTTACTCCTATTTATGGAAAGGTTGTAAAGCATAAACCATTAACAGGCAAAATATGAATAAAAAAGAAACAATTAAGGGGCTTTGTAACTAAATAACATACGTGGATTACTATACAAACTTTGATGTAGTTATTAATACATTTCTATTTTATTTGGAGCAAGATAGGTTAAAGTTGCAATAAATGTATTGCATTGATTACCAGTACACAAAATAGTCTAGTTTATCAGACGGTTGAACTGTTAGAATGTGGGTTGGGATGCTATTGTCTAGTGTACGTACCAGCTCAAGATTAATCAGTTCTAAGTGCGTTGTGGTAGTATTGATTTGTACTATAAATGCTTTAGTATTAACTTGTGTTTTAGAAATTTCCCAAAAGATATTTATTCTTGCATTTTTGTATTTTATATAACTAATAGCAACATTTAACACTGTTATCATTTGCATTCCTTTTATAACAAATTTGGACCAGCAACTGGTATTAATATTGTGTAATTAAATGTAAAAACAATCCTACACAGAATGCAACGGTCGGTGAAATGTTGTTACCATATTAAATGCTCAACATATTTGTCATTATTTTGAGAAAAGTTGCCACTCTTTTTCGTACCGTGTTTTGAAAAGTAAAAATGTATTTATAACAAAACATCACTGGATTCGCGGTAGTTTCAAAAAATCTTACGGATTATAAATTATGAACAAGTACTGAGTTTTGAATACGGCACCTCTTGGTTTATGCGGAACTATCATTTTTCCACTGCGCCATGCTGCTTCACGAAAATTCGCTGCAAGATACCCAAAAGATACAACTACACCCCACCCCTTCCCCTAACTCCTCCACTTCGCATGCACGTATGTAAATTAAAACAAAATTGCTGTACATTGACGGTACGGAGGATTGTAGGTGTCTTTACCAAAGTAATGATTTGCATGGAGGCTAGACGGTGGTGGTGGGGGCGAGGAGGCTTGAAGGCTCTCAGTCAGTGGAGAAAATAACGTCAGACTCGGGCAAGTGTGTCAACTTTTAAAGTGCTGATCCATCAAAATTGATCAATTTCTAGAAACTCTTTTGCCCAGCATATCATGGATCAGTAATCTTCAGTTTTGAAAACTGTTAAAGTTGAGGAATTGAACCTTTTATGCAACTTTATAGGAACACGTACAACAACAGTACTACAGATTTTATTCGAACAAATTTTCGATCTAATTTCACCTTGAGAATTGTTGAATAGAGAATTTTGTTAACTTTTAAATGATGGCAGCAACAAATGTATCCATGGACAGTGAGAATATTTTCTTGTCTAAATGAATCATTGGTTGGCAACAACGATTCAGTCCGGACAGGAAAATACTTTGTAAACTTTCCGTGTAATTTAAATACAATAACTAAATAATGTCGATTTAACAAAGATTTATTTCAGATTGAAGATTATGAAAGTGTAGTTATTACAAATTTTGGTTTATTTATAAAGGTATTTGCTAAACTGCAGCTTAATAAAATCGTACTATCTTTTTAATATATAGCATGGATTTGAGTCTAAAATTTGTTTTTTTTAACTACAGGTGTTGATGCACATAATAAACTGCTGTAGCTTTCTTGATCAGATTGGGACAAACTTATTCTGTCTAGTATTAGTCAGATTTCTCGAATCTCTGCAGCTTTTGTCCCATGGGACTTCTGTAGGCTTGTGATACAGACCCATGTGGTGGCTAATGACCTGCATCAAACTACTTCAATTGAATCATATAAATAAAACAAAAATAAGACCTAGATGCAAAAACTCAACATGTTGGGCAAAGAGAACATTTTCATCACTACTGAATCATTTCAAATATTTCTGGCAACAGAGGCAATCATCGTCTTGCTGAAACTCTATGTTTGAGGGGCTTCTGAAATCAACAATGCTCTACATCGAATGCACATCAATGTTGAAGTGCCTTTAATTTTTTAAGGTACATTTGTCCACAAGTCATTACACAAAGTGATTAGATTTTACAATTTCACAGTTCACACGAATGTGGGAAGGATCCAGGTTCCAGACGTTAGAAGACCACCACACCAAAAACCAGCAGTAATCTTATCAAACACGTTGAGATTACAGGGAGAGCACTGAGGGTATAGAGTCACTATTCAGAATCGGATCTTCGGTAGGCTTCCAATCTTCATCCAACTTTCAGCCAACCACCCTAGGTTAGGCATAATCGGTTTGCAGCCGTTGGTTTGCAAGCGACAACCACCACTATTTCCCCCCCTGCTACGTGCATTAGCTCTTCTTAATCTCGCCGGTCTGCTGCTGTAGTTGTTGGTCCTGTATGGATTTCTCGGTCAGCTTCTTGCCGAGACTGTCGTGAACTTCGAGATACTTGGCCACACATCTGTCGAGACAGGTCGATTCACCTTTAGATAGGTCACCGTCGTTATACGATGCAGCTATGCACTTCTTCTGGCAAGCTGATGTCATTCTGGAGAGAAATTGTTTGTAAGATACAATCAATGCTTGATAGTTGAAGTGATTGCAAGTGTCATAACAACACTTGTCAACAGTGAACACGGATATATGAATTAGTCTAGTCTAGTCTTTTCTATAATCTAGTCTTAGTCAAGTCGTGTGTAGACGTAGTCCACCATCATGTAGTAGTAGTAAGTTGTAGTTGTATGCCTACAACTCAACAAGGCTACATGTCATATAGTACCTACCTGTTGTACATATCTGCCATCATTTCAATCTCCAGCTCAGCTAAAAGCTGCATTTGTTGCTGCTGATTCAGGCCTGCCATTTTATTCTGCTAAATAAAACATACATAATAAATTGTAATGATGCATAGAAAATTGATTCATGTAATCAGGTACTTACTGTACTAACTATTATTAAATATCGGTATTAACTAAACTTGGTAATATTAATCATGCCTTGTTTTTCCATAAAAATACACAGGAGCCAGACTAGCGGGCTACATGAACTATAAACCACCTAATTGAAGACGGGTTACCACGCGGGAATAGTCTCCACGTGCTATGTCTATACAGCGCAGCAACTGTCATGTATGTAGCGCGCAGCGGAAGAAGTTTTAGGCTAATTAATCACGTGCCCTCAGTGACATTCTTGTAATTTTAAATTGTTTTATAATTGGTGTATAAGAGATTTTATTAGTCTTTGGGTAGTAATAAATCTTTCGCGAATTCGGTAGACCGTTTTTAACGTAAAACAAATAACCTTGGAAACGTCGGACATCGACACGATCCGAACGCACGGATACGGCTTTGGCGGTGGGCGCCCTCTATAGAATGATTTATAAAACTGGACCCGTGGCGTTAGCATAAAATACCTCCATGATTCGATCACAAAAATATCGAATGTTTACGACTGGCCGGAAGGTAATTTTAAATGATCTGTAGAGAAAAGTAGTAGATTTGTTTGGTTATGGAATAGGAAGTGGGATGTAAATAAAACTAAAAGAAATAATTAACAACGTTGATGGTGTTTATCATGAGTTAAATCTGAAAAAATTGGGGGCAGTGAGCTGGGTTTTTTGCGTAATAATTGGGGATTTCCCTGATGTGTAATTTCATCATCAAAATAAAATTAATGTAAACAAAATCAATGAGGAGTGGCGGGGTATTCTATAAGTAAGCCAATGTTATATCCTTCAAACTCAAAGTAACTTCAGTAAAGTAACTAGTTATGTGTGTTTTTTTAATAATGAGAGATTTATACAAAACTTTATACTGGTAGGGTACAAAAAATGTATTACACGAAACTATATGTCAGTAGACGCTTAGCCTACTGGCTGTTCTGTTTTTAAACATGATATTAAATGTTAGTTTTGTGGTTTACAGTAAATCATGGAGTTCTGGCTATCATGTATCAACTACATAATGTGCATGCAAAAAATTGTAAAATAATTGTAAAATAATTTTAAAATAATTTTAAAATAAATGTATTTCTATTTCTTTTCATGATATATGTATACTATAGGCATATAGCTCATGCATACTACTAGGTTTTCATTTGTAATCGCTGTAAGTGTTTATTGGTGCGATTATTCGGACCGAAAATATTGTCCGCAACACGATAAGACAATATATACAACAAGATGGAGGCAGACAAGACTCCAGATCCACAAGACACTGATAGTCCGGCTACTGTCGTCTGTAACAATTGGTACGTATATATGCTGTTCCAATGCCGTTTAAATGGATGGTAATCCCTTCTTTGTGGAATGGCCATGCATTTTCTGATATTAGAACACAATTCTGAAAACATTTTTAGCATGATCTTGGCAAAGGGTCTTTGCTGTGGTATGAGGATTCAGAAACTGTTTTGGAATTTTTAAATCGGACAATTGGCAGTGAAAATAGTGGGTGATTGTAACAGACACAAAAAAAATCTTGTCATTTTTTGGGTCGCTTGTAAAAGGCTTTAAAACAAAAAACACTTTTGACAGATGAAAGTCTTGTGAATTACAAAATCCAGATATTTTTTTTTTAAAGAGTAGATCAATGGATTTTACCTCAGAAAAGTAGGAAAGTTAAAAAATATGCTACATTTATAGTAAAAATTATTTCTAAGTCATTTTGAAGGTCTTTGTTAAGTTAATTCTTTAACCAAGAGCCAGTGTAATAGCAGAGTGTTTTGGGGAGTTAAAAACTGTGTCAATCAGGATTTGAACTATATACACACAGAACTAATTTCAAAATATCTTTTTCCTTGAATCCTAAACTTTTGATTGGCAAACCCACCATTCATATTGTTATGACAAAACTGAGTTTATTTTCTTGTTTTCACTATTGTCGACTAAACCGTGAACCTATCTGAACATGTTCCTTCATAGCAAACAAGACATTCCGATTGCCAACTTCGTCATGCACGAGAATCATTGCAAGCGAAACATAGTGCTGTGTAGCCAGTGTAGCGAACCAGTACCCCACAAACAGATGGAGGAGCACGTCAAGGAGATGCATGAAAATGTACATGTAAACCAGTGTGAACCAGTGAAACAAAATCACTGTTTTAGATGTGGGGTGGGAAAAACCGTGAAACTCGGACGAAAAAACTCCAATGTCAGGTTGGAACTGAAAAATCCAATTTGTACATTGGCAGCCACTTTTGGAATCCAAAACTCAAGTCCTCCAGAGGTGAAGACGAGAAGACTATACCGCTGTGCAATGATGTACTAGGGATGAGCTACAATGATAAACTAGGGACGAGCTACAATGACAAGCTTTTTTGTGATTACGCGCTTTGGACACTCTATTTTAAGCGATGATCTTGTCACTTTAAAATGCAATTGTGTGTTTTAATTTTTTAGGTGAGGTGTAAATGTGGCCACTCCATAGAGAAATGCCAACAGGAAGAACACGATGTAAGTACAATAGGGCGAGTGAAATTGTTG
The DNA here is from genome assembly GCA_032273685.1 of Pteraster tesselatus. Lineage (NCBI taxonomy): Eukaryota > Metazoa > Echinodermata > Asteroidea > Velatida > Pterasteridae > Pteraster > Pteraster tesselatus. The sequence goes on from JAVCKS010013280.1 coordinate 12,654, forward strand.
CCTATCATAAAGGCCAGCATACATTGAAACCCATGGTGGATAAGGAGGGGTAATTGAGAGTGAAGTGTCTCGCCCAAGAACACAACACTAGCTGTGATCGTCTGATCCTATTTCTGCAGGCGACAGAGTGCCCGGAACGGCAGGCCCACTGCGACTACTGCGAGATAGACATCAAGTTCAAGGACATGGCAGATCACAAAGACCAATGCGGGAGTCGCACCGAGCGTTGCCTGGAGTGTGGCCGCTACATCTGCTTCCGCGACAAAATCTGCCACGAGGCGTCCAGCTGTGCGTTGCCTAAGCCCAAGCCGGTCCGGCCCAAGTCCCTCACCTCCGAGGATTGGTGGCCGCCGGGATACCAATTACAGGAGGAACGCAATGTAAGTACAAAGGCTGACCATGTGCTCCCCCAGTTGTATATAACCCAGGGGTGGACAGGGGCACTTGAGGGTGAAATGTCTCACCCAAAACAGTGATCATGGCTGGCCTCGGACCACTAGATTAGTGGTTCCCAGCCTTTGGTCGATGGATCCCTTGGAGGTCCACAGAAAAAGAAAAAAAAATGTGGGGATCCGACAAGACAAAGAGGTCCACAGGGGGCCCACGGACAATTACGAGGTCCACAGAAAAAAACAATAATTTTGCGTACTCTTCCACAATGGTGTAAAAAATAGAGACTTCCCCATATGAACTATCGCTAATGTGTGCCTCTTGAATGGTCCTTGCACCAATTCAAATCAAGTACTGTACCAAAATGTTTTTAAACCATCATGCCTGGCTCAAAATAGCTATGATGTTAAAGTAACAGAGGCAAATCATCTGATGGAATATTGCTGATGAGAAACCCCAGACATATAGGATGGGTCTGTGAATATTCCCCCTGATCAAAAAGATTGGGAACCGTTGCTCTAGATCAAGGGTCTGATGTGCTAACCACAAGACTACTGTGCTGCTATGTAGATTTTACCCAAAATATTTCTTGAAGCCTATTTTGTTCCCGCCCACAGGCGCCCGAGTGCCCAGAGCGGCAAGCCCAGTGTGAGTACTGTGACATAGATGTCAACCTCGAGGACATGACGGAACACAAAGACGTTTGCGGCAGTCGCACCGAGCAATGCCAAGAGTGCCGCAGCTATGTCTTCCTTCGTGACAAAGTCCGCCACAAGGCATCCAGCTGTGCATATCCTATGCGAAATCTGGCCCCTAAGCCTCTTGTCCCCAGGGATTGGGGGTCGGGGAGTGGACATCGGAGCAATCGCCAGGAGAGCTTTGATTGGCTGGGTGACGATCGTCGACAGACGAAGAACCAGGACAGGATCCAGAATAGGATGGCAAAGTCGACAAAGCCCAGGCAGGGAAATGGTAGGCTGGGTATACTGCTTTTACTGTCTTGGCACGTGTTTGTTTGTGTTTTTCTTTTTTGTTTGTGTACGCTTGTTTTTAATTTAATAGTTTTTTTACATTTTTACGACCATTATGACTTGGGACAAGACATGTAACTCAACCATAGTTCTGGATAAGACAGGTAACTAGACCATAGAAAGACAAGTAATTTGAGCGTTACGTTCCACAGTTGAGAAACCCCCGGCTTCCGATCATTCGACGACCACTGAGGAATCGGACCTACGTTTTGCCCGACTACTCTCCGATGGTCTTTACTGTGACGATGCCTCTGACCTATTAGCTGATCAGACGCCCGAGCGAAACGATCGATCAGCTGCAAGCTTTGAGCCTGCCGATCGATCATTACAGGACTTTTTAAATAATAAGTACAGCTGGCCATCAGTGAACACACATCAGGAACAAATCCAGGGTAAGTATTGGCTTACTTATAGAATACCGCGCACCTTCTTATTTTGGTGAGTAGTGTGGTACCCTTGTAATTAATATCAATGTAGAAAAGGGACTTTGTGGCGGGGTATTCTATAGTTACTCCTAAGTATTTTTTTAGTTCAATGCGAGAGTCTGTATCGTTAATAGCTGACGTAGTTTTGTTTAGTTGCACACCACAAGGGCCTGTATCAGGAGCTGATGACGAATTGTTTTAGTACTCGACAATAATAATATATTCTTGTTTGTCTTTGTGTTCCCCCCCCCTAGCAGAGACTGATGTCATGTTGCCCTGCGAGTTCTGTCAGCGAGCCATCCCCGCCCATGATCTCATCCAGCATCAGGTATTTCCCACCGTACCCCAGGCGCTGTTTATCCACGGGGGCTTACAGGGTTGGTGCCCGGAGGGAGGGCCCTCGGACCTCTGGGGGCCTCGGACCTCTGGTGGCCTTCCACCGAAATTTTCTTGGCCTTATCCCGACTTTGCTTCAAATAAATTAATTGAGTGTCTGAATTTGTGGGTGTGGGGCAGTGTGTGTGGGGCAGTGTGTGTGGGGGCAGTGTGTGTGGGGGCAGTGTGTGTGGGGGCAGTGTGTGTCGGGCAGTGTGTGTGGGGCAGTGTGTGTGGTGCAATGTGTGTGGGGCAGTGTGTAGGGCAGTGTGTGGGGCAGTTTGTGGGGCAGTATGTGCTTGTGTATGCCACTGAGCTACCCTCCACAGGCTAATGCCATGATATTGCTTGCTTAAAAGCATTGCTGCAATCGTGTGGTGTAAAAGGCAAGTTTATGGTAGAACTCATGGTTTTCCATTGCATCAATCAGAACCAGGATGTTTGTTTTTATGTAAAAGAAAGCTTGCCACAATAACTGTTTTTTGTTTTCCATTTTTGTCCTATCAGAACTGCATCATATTAAAATAGTTCCTCTTCAATTTTCACTTGTCCACAGTCTGGCTGTCGGCCGGACCTGTTTCGCGAACCAGTCAAAGAAACCCCGGCTGCTAATAATAATACCAAGCGGACGGCCCCAAAGGAACAACCGGGTTTGTAAGTGGCTAGGTCCTTGCGAAGAGAGTGAATAACCTATGTTTAGGTCAAGTTTGTAAATACCGTATATCCTCTAATAAACGCCCCCCCTCTAATAAACGCC
>JAVCKS010013291.1:0-15625 GCA_032273685.1 Pteraster tesselatus
CGTTTCGTCGGAACTGTACGCGATTTTGCAGCTGTCGTGGATGTTCGTCGCGAACTGTTTCCGTCCGTTTCGGTATTCGCGTCGAGGATTTCGCCATTTCGCGTCGAGGATTTCGCCGACACGCTCCGATACATTATAACTGCCAATTTTGTGTACATGTATTATCCCTTGTGTCACAAGTATAATTAATTGTTGAGTAAATATTAAAAGTTTATTCTTTGCTATAATTAATCCCCTACGACTGTTTAACGACCACTATCTATTTTTTATAAATTTAATTCTGTCTATTTTTTAGAACCGGAATCTAACTAGAAGTTCAACGGGTCCCCCATAAAGACCCGTGACATGTATAATATTGTATATTTGTATTTTTGTATATTTGTATATTGGTACTGTATTTTGTATATATGTATATTTGTATATTTGTATATTTGTATATTTTGTATATTTGTATATTTGTATATTTGTATATTTGTAATATTGGTATATTTGTATATTTGTATATTTGTATATTTGTAATATTTGTATATTTGTATATTTGGGTATACCCACAACATGTTTGCAGCGATAAATGCTAAAGGTATACTGTATAGAAAGATTGTAAAAACATAAAATTAACATTATAAGTGCACATGTTACCCGATCCAATTTCTTCCGGTATAACTCGCGAAATTGCACTGCCATAAAATTGCAACGACATACAATGCTTAGTTGGCGTGAAATGTGTTATCATATCATACAAGGGTTACGCGATAGTTCAAAGGTAAGGACTAGCCAGATTCCCAAATGCAATTTTATTTTCTGTGATTGTTTTAAAAAAGGGTAATACACCAAAAAGGATGAATGTTAAAATCTCAGTTTATTGATGAGAAATAAGACAATACTTGTATAAAATACTCGGAAACAAGTTTGCTTTAGGGGTAAAATTGCGGTAAAACGCAGCACAACAAAGTGTAGTGAAATGACAACTTATAGGCAAACACATTCAGATTACTCAATGATGACAGCTCCCAATGAACAATGATTCTAATTTTCGAGAACCACGTTCATACCCAATCATATCTCTTTCACCTCACACTAGCTGTTGTGTTAAAAAATTACTCGTCTGGCTATATTGTGAAACTCTACACAAGCAATACCGAAAGAATAGTCCAGCTCACGATTACTATACACAGCGACTACACTCCGCTGGCTATTAGTATTGAGCAGTTGGCAATGCTGTGCTTTTTAATTGTCCATCGAAAGCAAAATGTCTGTCTTCGTACCCGGGGCTGCACGTTTCAATTATTTCATAGGCTAGCTACTCTTATTCAAGTATCTGTTAGACATTAGGCATTACGATTTAATTAGTTTCGTACACGAACGTGAAAAATAGCCGTAACTACCGTATACGTGCTTTGCACATGGTGGCAAAATAAAAGTAATTACTGTAATGACATTACTGTCGTATTCTAATCTTCGTATCTGATGAATTGAAATAACAACTACTTTTTAAATGTTAGCACTGGTGCCATTTATAAAGCATATCCGAAAATGATTATTTGTTTCAATCAGAATGATTGATTGTTAGAATTTGTTGAATTCCACCTGCAGTCGCGTCATTTCTTAGTAATTTCAGCAGTGTCAATCTCGTGTGGACTTTACCCATCTCTAAGTAACACACGATTGCTTTACATGGCTACGTGGAGACCCAACGATCCGTATATAGATATAATAGCTATATGCCTGCTGTACAACATCACTAGGATGCCAGATGTGCCGTATATTATCATAATATTCAAATCAGTAATCATCGCTGCATACAGTCTGTCACTGAACGTATACACACAGCGGGAGTAAACTTGACGACGACGTTGCAGCGTTATAGAGTGACCGACGCAGATTCAAAGAGCAATTTCAAGCCACAAATGTAGGGCCCCTATCTTTTTTAGCTGGTTTATATATATTTTTGTTTTTACTAATCTACCAAGGTCACCAGGGGGAAGTGTGTAGTATGGTGTGTCGTGGCTAACATATATCGACTTGACCTTGCCTGCAACGACCAACTGTCATTGTGGAGTTCATTTTCAACGCGGTTTAATTTTGAATAGACTAGGGAGTCTAACGCGCATTGAAGGTGACCAACCATTCGCGAACCATACATCCTCGCTCATTGCAACACTAGCTGGCTGTGAGTATCGTGTGCTTACTTGTATGCAGGATCGGGGCAGTGCGGTAGAGCATTGACTGAACCACGGACATTCACAGAACATAGCTGGCGATGGTTTAGTGGGCGCTACATGAACATTACTGCTGTGTAGTTGCTGCAGTCCACCGGATTCAATATCAAATACTACCGTATAGCTACAATCATGTCGTCTGATGCTGAATTTCCCGCCGTGGTAGAGCTGAATATCGGTGGACAGCTCTACACAACGGCGTTGTCCACTCTCACCCACCACGGAGACTCCCTCCTGGCACACATGTTCACTTGCCGGGCCCGCGGCGCTTTACAGAGAGACTCGAGGGGTCGGTACTTCATAGACCGCGACGGTATGCTTTTTCGATACATTCTAGACTACCTGAGAAATCAGAAACTGGTACTACCGGAGAGCTTCGCGGAACGCGGGAGGCTCCAGCAAGAGGCGGAATATTACCGACTGCCGCGTCTGGCCCATGCACTCGCATCTTCCCCGCAAGCGGACAGCACGGCAGACAACGCAGGATGCAGCAACAACTCCGTGGAGGGCAGAGCCCACTCACCGGGCTTTCTTACCATCGGCTACCGGGGAACGTTCGCCTTCGGCCGTGACGGACTAGCCGACGTGAAATTCCGAAAGATCCAGAGAATTCTGGTGTGCGGTCGCGTGGCGCTGGCACGGGATGTATTCGGGGACTCCTTAAACGAGACCAGGGATCCCGATCGCGGCATGAGTTCTCGATACAGTGCACGCTTCTATCTCAAGCACACCTACCTGGAACAGGCTTTCGACCTTTTGGCGAGCCGCAATTTCAAGTTCATCAGTTGCTGTGCGTCTGGGACGAGCTCTGGCCCGCCAGAGAGTGACGAAAGTAAGTGGAACCATTATAATGAGTTTGTGTTCCAACGTCTATAAGCGCGGAAATTCATCTGTCGATAACATTCCACATTATGCAGAGATTAGTTTCTCCTAAAAAGTGTAATAATCTTATTGAACATCGAGATTGACCCATGCACGTATATATGATGAAATCACTATTATCATGTCCGCTTATTATAATACCAAAATCCTAAATCTCGAAGACCAAAATATAATACAGCTCGCCACGTCTTGAATGAACTAATTGACGTTCGAAGATGGAGGGGCTGAGCTAAATCAATTTGTATCATCGGTACTGGCTTGGACTGACAGTTGCCTGCAGGGGACCGTAAGAGAACGAAGAAACATGAAGCATACAGGCAAGACATTTTCCATTATGTGGGCATTCTAATAGACAGTTTGAATCAGACGCTGTACCTGACAGGCTTTAGTAGGATCGATTCAATGACAGTATGCCGGCTTCCTTAATGCCAAGGTTAGGCCCGTATAGTTCGTGCTCTCTCAGCCCAGCAGGTTTCTTAGAAATAAATCGTCGAATCAGCGTGATAATATCGATAAGCTTCGTTTGATGGAGTTTAATAATGCCCGCCTCGTGTGGGGAATGTTTTTGTTTGGAAAAACAGCCTTATTCGCTCCACCACATTCGCTTCAATTCGCTTGCTATAAACTTGGTGTGATCGCTGTAGATACTGCGACAACATTCTACTAACCGGATGACGTACAAGTACCCCCTAATCTGTAAAGCTCTCTGTGTTCACAACAGAAAAGAACTTCTCTATAGAACAGTGATAATGTAGTACATCAATTAGCCTGCTAGATGTGCAGTATACATCATCCAATAAGCATCAAAGGATATTCTACATGATTACAGTGTACTATTACATTAGTGTATGATTAACATAAGAAGTCAGAACATTATCGGATACGATCATTTAGAATCCGGCGTTGAACGGATATAACAAGAACAGCTTATTATTTCATTATTTAAAGACACTGATTAATTGAACACTGGTTTAAAAAGAAACAATACAACAGATGATATTGTTTATTTTCCAAACGGACAAAGAGATTAATTTCAAAAAACAATTTCACAATACGATCCTTCAAAAATGAACTTGTCGGTGATCTTATACTAGGAAGGCAAAAAGAGCAGACATTTGGAGTTGTTTGCTCCGTGATGTCTAACATTTAAAAGTAGGCCTAACTGTATACCAGGCGGTAGTTTCCTAGCTGTTCTAATGTACACATATCTTATAGCTCCACATTGTTAACCCTGGTCGTCGCATCATGAGATAAGTATTTCCACAATTAGTGATTGCCGATGTCTAGCCTCGATACTGTCAACGTTTCTCATGTATATATACACCTGGGTAGTGAGATATGCTGGTTAGGATATTGTCAAAGCGGTATTTGCGTTAAGGCCTGCCTAATTTATTTGAACTTGCTAATGTATCCTAACATAATATGACATACTGTCTCGTTTCCACGATGCTAACCTTATGCATAATGGGCGATTTGATGTCTTAATGTTTAATGTACACCCATAATTGTACCGCGCTGTGAATATAAACATATATCCTGTCGTACAAGAATAATTGTTTTGTATTCTTCACCGTAAAAGTTTATTTATATCAAGATGACAAACGAAGATTATTATAACCACTATAAATTGTCACCAAATATTTGCCGTGGGTATGAATTACTGCGAATCATGCCGAAAAAGCACCGCTAATCCAAACCAAATGGCACTGTTCCTAACATTGCCGGTGACGTTACAAACAGCCAAATCGTTGCCGATTTCCGGATGTTCTGTGCCTTCCCTGAACAATTGATTTTGTTAGGAACTTGTTCAGATTGGCGGTACTTATAAGGACACAAATTGTTAAACACAGTATTTAATCTTTTAGTATACCGGTAGTTCATACTTACTGTATACCTAAACATAATAACAGTTTCTTTCCGTGTTGGGCCTTACGCCACTGGGCTGGTAACCTGCATTCAAACCGCCGATTATACCTGCAGACAGACCACCAGTATATAGTCACATCCCGTTTCGTGTATTGAAGGAAGTAAAACTGCGGTATAGACCAGATCGGGTTCCCAAACTGTTCAGCCCCGACCATAAAAATTACGGTGGTAGTTGAATTCACATTAACTATTGTATATGTATATTACAATCCCCGCTATCAGGTAAAATCACCCATGTGTAAAGTAACCCCCAATATAATAATGGTAGAGTCTGGAGAATATCAATCAACTATTTAGCTTTGACCTGAGGCAGTAAAAGCGTATATACACTAGACAAAAATATTGTTTTTCTTAAGATTTTGTGCACAAACCTATGGACCATCGATGTGTTCGTTGGGGAGGGGGATACAAGTGTGATCGGGTGGGGCTAGAAAATCATCTCCCCCATCGGCGTCTCACGACTGCGCAGGGGGCCACGATCTCCATTGGGAAGTATAGTCACAACGCGTACACAATAGGGAAAGAGAATCCTAGAAAGATCGAGTATATGGAAGTTAATATTTCGAATGCCGGTTCGATTTTCTTTAGCTGTCGAAGTTTCCTTGAATCCTCCGCATGGCACAACAGCTTCACTCGCGCAATCATTGTATATACATGTACATTGTACACCATAATAATTAGGATAAATATTTCAGCACAGATCAGTTGGGTAACTAGTTACTTTTCATAATTAAGATACTGTGCAATCTAAGTTATTAAAATTGCCAGATTTCGTGTAGAGTCTGAGCCGTATTTATATATCAATATGATGTAGTAGTCCCACATAAGAAAACATTCCGCAAATTGTGCAATCGTTGCAAATTATTAACCATTGGTGTTAAAACATCTCCATTGATTCCTGATTTTAACGAAAATGCGTTCAAGTATTGTAGGCTGATTGACGAATAAGCTACTAGTACATGTACCACTGCCATGGTCAAACATCATCCTCGAGTTTAGGCCTACTCATCAGCGATAGCAAGTGGTCATATTATTTCAGTGAGTAGGGACAACATTTGCTTCCGAAATGTATACAGCTCGAAAACAATTTTTGTATTATCATAAAGCCAAAGCAGAAAAGAGAATAACGTATCTATTTTTAGATAAATATTTTTATTTTAGCCGAGAGCCTATTTACGGTACTGTGTTATACAATTCCAAGTTTTAGGTTTAATGATTTCGTGTATAATACACCTTGACAAAAATATAATCGAAAATCATCTTAGTTTTATCTTAAAGATGTGTGTTATTGTTTTGAAACCATCTTCTCCTGAGAGATTAATTCTGTGGTGTACCCATAACAATTACCAGATTAACAGTTAACAAAACAGCACATTGTACTGGAATAGTCATAATGTATTATAATGCAAAATATACAGTGTATAGTTGTAAGCCACAAGGTTATTACAAGGTAGTTAGCGTGTTAATCATAATGTACTATACAGTTAACTTAAAACATCACTTCTACCAGTATACTAGTAGAAAACAGGTTAAGCAAAGTATTTGTTTATTTACATTGTGGGGTGTCTCAAAATATGTAAACACACCTTGATTTTCAAAAAAATGTGTGTTTATGTCATTCTAATCTACCGCAATAATTGATATGTTTAGATGTATAATGTGCCATACATCTAAATACGTTGGTTCTCTATTTCAAATCGGAAAATCACCGACACCCCAAAACTGCCCAAAACAAGTAGTTATCGATTGATGAGCTTTAACATTATGTATTCATTTTCTGAGACACCCCTTGTGAAGTAATAGAAGTTTGCATGAATATAAATCTAAAACATAAGCTATAGCGCTCTTTTCGTATGGAAAAAACGTATTAGGTAACATTTGTTACACGAGAGATAATACAACTAGTAAACACGAACATAGTGGAGCAATCAGGTTGCATTTAATAATCATAAAATACCGATTGTTAATAACATGGATGTATGTGTGTATAATTATAATAATTACTGCTGTTTTATTTCGGTATATATTGCAGAAACACGATGTTATATAAAACACGTTCACATTATAATAAAATTGTGCAAAATATATAGCGGAACTACCTCTTATATTGTGGGGCAGGATACCGGTAGAGAAAAAGCAAAGTGGTACCCCTTTGCAGACACAGCTAACTATTTGTGCTTGTGGAAAAAACAATTAGTTAGTAGTATAGCCTTTCCCTGTTTAACACTTGTGTCACACGAATACCCTATCGATGTTTCAAATTCGTTCCCGAATCTCGGCGAGCTCAAACCTCATTTTGAATTTCAAAAAGTTACTATCTGTACTGAATTTAATTCAACCCTTTGTTTACCGACGGGACTTTTGAGTACCAGTCCAATCAAAGCATACCTAGTTTAACTGTTTTTTACTGTTGGTAAGCAAAGGGTTAAGGTGCAGTATAATTATAATTTTTAGTATTCTGATTCGTCTAAAATTCGTGAAATTCGTCTCGAGTGTGGCAATTGAATTGACAAAGCAATTTGGTTTTTTGTCGACGAAGTTCGGGGGCTAATTAAAAATATCGATACAGGGAATACGTTTTAAAACAACTGGAAAACCCTGTATTAGGCCTATATTATTGTTCCTTCTATTTTACGTTTTGTGTTGGTAGGATCATACGGGTGTTCATCTGACACTGAAGCCAATCAAGTTTGATTAATTGTTTCTCGCCAGCGTCTGCATTAAATTTAGGCCCATACATAAAATAGAATCATTATTCATGAAAATCAACGAATATAACAATTTTAGTTATGGTATTTTTATGAATAACGATGAATAATGTATTAATGCATTGATGTTTTGAAATTTATCAAGAAACAAGTAATCAATTTTTATTGGCCTTATGTCAGATTAACACCCGTATATGAACATACCCTGTGAAGTTATTACCGACTCGGCGTCGGGAGCCAGTCAACCGCAATGTGACAGAGTTCCACTACACGTTGCCGGGTCAGTGTTTGACCAAAACATGTTATACGTCAGCTGAGTGAATTAAATTACATATTTACTTACAAATAATTAATTGTATTATATTGTTGGATGCAACAACGAATTAATATACTCTGTATTATTATTAATATAATTGCTGTATAATTGTATTTACACGCATCATGCTTGGACAAAAACAATAATAATTATTACAATATTGTATTAAAGTGATCAAATTATTTATATTATAAGCCTAGGAACGAATTTTATGAACAAGTTAGATTGTAAATTATGCATATATTACTATTGTTATTATAATTATATATAACGATCACCGTAAACAATTAAACAATAGGTCTCTATGCTTGTAATCGTTAGAATACAACGTCAAAACAAACCTACTAATTTGTATGCGTATGCTTTGTGTTATTTTCTTCTTTCTCACACAGCAATGGCGGAACGTTCAACCTCGTGGAAGTAAATTGCAATTAGCAGTTTCTATTAAACAACGCTTAGTTTGATGTTCTGAATTGAGCGGGAATAATGCACGTGTATGGAGTTTTTCCCGCCCAAGTGGTTAACTAAAATGTCAAGGTCCTTAACACAGTTCTGCGACAGCGGGCCTAAACATAATGCAATAATCCGTATAGATGGATTGAGACAAATACTGTACATGTATGCATACCTCGCATGTACCCGGGTTGGTCAGCTCCTATCGGTGTTCTATCAGTATTTAGCCCATTCTGTCGCGTGTGTCCGTATACAAGTTTCGTCAATTGAGCATTTTTGCGGATTGATCCGATTAACCAGATTAACCAGATTAACAAGCTGTGACAAAATTTGAAATTATGCTGCGTTTGTTTATTCATGAGCCGAGGACAACGCTCCAAATTAATGCTTGGACATACAATTCAAATTATGCTAAACGTTTGTATCTACGCGTTCAATACACCTAATATACAGGATGGCAGTAAGACAAGACTATCGAGGAATGCTATCTTCGGAAAAAACATTGCTTGTATTAACCGCTACCGGGTATTTTGAACAAATGAGGAAGTATTCAATTGCGCTATACAAAAATTACACCAATTAGGAGAATTTCACTGATTAGCTCAATTCTACCTGGAATGGGCCAAGCCATTGACCTTGTACTAGTGACGTATTTCCGGCTACCTGACTGCAATAGTACCATTCTACAATAGGGGAAACAATATATTTTAGTATAGCTACGCCTATATTGAAATCGCGCGGTGACATCGACACGAACATTGATAATCATCAGTGGACAAATTCGAGGGCCAGCGCAGCAGCCGGGCGGCGACTTATTGTTGCCTACAAAAGTTTCCGAATATATTAATATTCGACTAATCAGCCTGTCCTCAATGGCGGAGTCGAGCGGGAAGGTAAGGGGGGGGGGGGGTAAGATGGGGTAGTCAGGGGCTGGGGAGGAGGTTCCTACCATGTACCCTCCCCTGTTATGATGTTAGCTCTCCTCCCTTACCCCCCCTACTCCTTGCCCACCCCTTCCTTCTCCTAACCCTACCTTTTTCATACCCCCTCTCCTAATCCTACCCCTCCCCTCTCCTAACACTACCCCTCCCCTCTCCTAACACTACCCCTCCCCTCTCCTAACACTACCCTCCCCTCTCCTAACCCTACCCCCCTCTCCTAACCCTACCCCCCTCTCATAACCCAACCCAATCCCTTATCCTATCTTCCTCTTCCTTACCCCTCCCGTTTCCTGTTGTTTTCTACTACAATTGATGAAGAAAGAGATTGGGTAATTTGAATGATAATCTATTTGGAAAAAGTTCGTAGGAACAAACATTTCGCCGCACGTGAACTGTGCAAAAGAATAATTACGTTTTTTTTGTTATAAACGTCATGATAATTGCTCTCGTTCCTGAAGCAAAATATGATCGATTTGTCGAAGTACCGGTACATAATTGTAGGTCCTGAAGTGTCACTAAACAGATCACTAAACAAGTCTGCTCTGTTTGACTATAGCCTAGTACTTATAGTAAGAAACAGACAAGTAATATTCCTTGCTTTTGAAATTAGGTTGACCCTGATAAGTGTTATTGATGGTATTGGTGTTGTTATTTGTGTAATTTCAATTAGTGTTATAATTATTGTAGGTTCCCTTTAAGCAAGACGCTCGGAATACCGCAGACTTTGTTAACACTTCAATGCCCCGAGCGGTAGCTTTTAAAATTGCTATGCACGTAACCTGTGTTGTTAGAGATGGGCATATTACACCATATTACTGACAGCTAAGCATAATTCGGATTTGAGTTATTTAACTAACTGATCGACTGAGTATCGCTATCGAAGCGCTGTATATATCGCGAATCATTTTGCTGTGATTTTCCAACATGACTGGTCCTACTAAGATTTATATATAGACTCTGAAATAACAGATTCAATAAGTTTTGAAAATCTGTTTGGGTAAAATATTCTTTTAACATAATCCCCCTTTAAGGGTGGCTTTGAAAGAAACGATAGCGTCCTGACCTTCATGCAGGATAAATGCTAGACAGCAGCACACACTATGAACTGAACAAAAATTGCAAATGTCATTTATTTTCAATGGCCATAAAGAACAGTGGTTAATTTTTACCTCATGCGTATATGAATTCGCATCAGGATGAAAACGTGAACTTGTTCTTTTACACAAGGAGTTCACATGGAACGTTGTGCCAAATACCTTGGAAGATATTCATCCTGCAGCACTTTTCCTGCAACATTATTCCATTGAAATAAATGAAAAGGTTTAAGAATCCAACTTAAAATGTGTACTGACCGAGTTCAGACAAATTAATTTAACTTTGACATAATTCATCAGGCTGAAATCGAAGAGTGCGTGTTTAACATGACAAGAAGCTCGGATCGACAGGCGTCCATTATGATGCGCCCAAAGCTCTGACAATGTACTAAAATTTAAGAAGTACTCAGTGTCACAATGTTTCTCATTGAGAAGTCTAAATCTCGCGAGCAAAACATGGTCTAGGGTTGTACAGAATCTGAACAGCCCGAACAAATTTACAATTACACAATTATTTACAATTACAAACTGGAGAACTCGAGGCCCCCGTCATGGTTGTGCGTGTGCAAACATAATTATACAGCTCACTGTGCGAAGCTAAGTGACGTACGTGGCTAAGGAATAGCGTCGGTCATTACCCTCCGTCAGCCAATTGCACTTCCATCGGAAAAATAGTCATGCAAAATCGCATTGTGCCGGCATTTATTTTAGTCAATTCCGCCTAAGTCGACTTCGCCAAAGTCGAAATTTCGTCTAAGCCGAACTGTAAAAATATTTACGTGTAAATCGAATTGCTAACTTGAACCTATTTTCTAGATGCTTTAAAAGTGATTCGGAATGCGTAAAAGAACCATGTATGCACACCTGCATATCAATGAAAATAACGGCACCATGCAACAGCCGTCAGATTGTGAGAAACGCTATACATGTACAAGCCAACGCGTTCATACGAATAGTTAATGGCACACAGGGCGCAGTGGCAGCCATGAGTGCCATACAACAACTCAACTACAACGTACTGTTGTAGTATTACCATTCATTGTTGGGTTGAACCGGCACAGGGTCATGTCACAGGCCGGCATTTTGCGACGTGTGCTTTCGTTCGACGGTCCAAGTGTTTGGTGACTCTTGCTAAACTAAACTTATACGCCTGTTGTTCTCTACACGTATATTTCATACCGCAGACTACAGTATTTTGGCATTATTTCCGAATACATAATTATGTATTGAAAATCCGCGAATATGGCTGCGACATCGACTGGTAAAAAAAAAAGGAAACTGACAACTAGATCATATGAAGAGAAAAACGAAATCTTAAACTTTTGTGATGCAAATCCTACATGGAGGAAGAAGGACATCGCCGCAAAATTCAACTTGAAAGCGAACACCTTATCAGACATTCTGAGGAAGAGGGATTCGATTGCAAAGGTTATTGACGAATCACACGCTAGGAAAGGAACAATCAAACGAGTAAGAACTGTAACTTTTGACGATGTCGACAATGTTTTGATCGCATGGTTTCGACAGAAGGAATCCCTGCCACAAATACGAATTGATGGTGAGATGCTTCTATCAAAAGCCAACTTTTTCGCTGGCGAATTAGGCCATGCGCCAAAAGTGTCTATGTCATGGATTAACCGTTTTAAGTCGAGGTATGGAATCGGAAGGGCAGGAGCGGCAGGGAAAGTAGATACCGAAAGTGTAGATCAGCTGACTAATGTGAAGTTGAAAGATATTTTGCAACGCTACGAATCAAGTGATATTTATAATGCCGACGAAACTATTTTGTTTTGGCAAATGCTGCCGGAGAAATCCCTTGGCTTCATTCGTAAGCAATATAGAGGGAAGCAACCACAAGCCCGGATAACTGTGCTCGTTGCAGCCAACATGGATGGATCAGACAAGCTTCCCCTGTTTGTTGTGGGCAGGAGTAAACAACCCCGAGCTTTCAAACATGTCAACAAATTACCGGTGGAGTACACAGCAAACAAGAACGTGTGGATGACGTCCGAGCTCTTTGAGACATGGCTGTGTACACTCGACAACGAAATGCGAGTAGAAGGGCGTAATATTGCGATGGTTCTAGACAATTGCCCTACGCATAATGATATACCGGATCTCCAAAATATTGAGGTTGTTTTGCTGCCGCCTAATAGTACAAGCATAACCCAACCAATGGACGGAGGAATTATCAGAAATTTAAAGCTTCACTACAGACACATTTTAGCCACCAAAAGGTTTGCCGCCGCAACGGAAACGGATGATGCCAAAACCACATTTAAGTGGAACATTTTGGATGCCATAGTTGCTATAAAAGCCGCATGGAAGAAGGTGACCCCCCAAACAATTAAAAATATCTATCGAGAAGTTGGATTTGTGAAGCTGGATGATCATAATGCCTGCAAGGAAGAGGTGGAAGAAGTTGAGGAAGAAAGAGATTTTGAGACGCTCTGGAAACGCATCGGACGTATCTTTGAGATTCCAGCTTTGCCTGATTATATCGCGGTAGACGATAGCGATTATGTCGAGCAACTATCTGACAATAAAATTGAAGAATCCTTAGTTAAAGTGGATGTTGAGGAAAAAGAAAATGAACAAGACGAGGAAGACGACAGTGAACTCCCACTCCCGACATTGTGTGAAATATTCAACGCAAATGACTTGATTAGGAGGTACAATATGTGCGTTGAGGATTGTCCTGAGCATATTATGGCTATGAGTGACGAATATGAATCGTACCTGATGAAACAATCACAGTAGAATCCAAGACAGCAAAGTACAGTCAATGCTCCTTAAGTCGACTCCGCCAAAGTCGAACATTCGCCTCATCCTATACTCACTGCACATAATACGAATGTACATGTACAGGGTGGGTACTGTGTATTATTGAACATTATTTGTCTCTAGTGATTATGAATGCGTAGGTCAAAGATCGAATGTCGGGCGGCGCGCACACACTCCACCATATTAAATGAGTGTGATCTGGCCTACAAAGCTATACGTGAATGAACATAACGATACCGGAAACAGTCGTCAGCACTAAGGTTCACGGAACAATAATTACTGTGTTTGTGTGAAAAGGCGAAGGGCATGGATTCATTGTGCGCGTCGCACTAGGTCAGCGTCTAATCGTGAGCGTCCCAGGTCAGTGTGTTGCAATGCGTTGTGTGTACAGTACAACATACATAAGTCAAATACCACGAGACAGTGGCACACAATGCTGTTACAGTATGTTTTATGCAGTATGTGTTCATGAAAATATTTTGTCGATGACATCGTACATGTAACTCGAAATTCGCCTATGTCGACCTTTTTTTCACACAGCCCCTTTCCAGATTCGAAGTAGGCTAATAACTCCCGCTAGTACGACGTCAGAAAAATACCCTGATTTGTGTGAATTACTAAAAAGTGTCGCTAATCTTAAAATTTGGCGATATAGCGTTGATTACGTCGATTACATCACATACGCAAAAGTACCCGGATGCACGCGAACAAACATTATTCAACTTGGCTGATCGCACGTTTCTGCAATATTGAATGAAAACTTGATATTCAAGGGGCTAAATTGAAGTACATACTAAAACATATGAGTTAGCAAGATCTCTAAAATGTCGAAGATTGAAATCAACCGGCCAAAAACAATCTAAATATGTTTTGATTGATAGGTAAGAGTTTATAGTAAACATGTACTTGGTGTTTTTGTGACAATTTCATGCCGTGATTGAAATACATTGTAAACAACTGATCAATGTCCGCTTCTTGTGGGCGTCAGGCCGGTAAATCTATTTTTGGAACAAGGATGCATTAATTGTTATCAACGTTGTTGAATCTGAACAACATACACGTAATACTCCGACGCTTATGTTTTAGGGGCCGGATTGGCAGTTTTTCCTATCTCCTGAATAGCAAATCGTGTTAACCATTGCACGCGTACAGGCTCTTGATACGTGTGCGCGATATGCCTGTATACCTGGGCTTACTTTATTGAGAAAGTATGCAGGTAAGGTCCCATGTTCGAATACCTCGTCTGGACCCAAAACTATACATAATTTATTGCCTCAAGATTTGGTGAATTACATGTAGTAGCACGGTCCCAAACCTCCCTTTTGCAGTCCTCTTTCTATGGGGCAGGGGTACCCGTTCGGTTGTTTACCGAGTGCAACATCGTTAACACACTGTACAGTACAGTACATGTGCTGTACACGTACTTGGTGTGTCGTGTTTGTGAGCGTGCGTGTACTGCGTATGGCCCAAGGTACTATCAGCAATATTAGTCTGTGCATGCTACACGCGTTGTTTCCGCGGGCAAAAGATTATTCGCCGTGACAACAAACAGGGCTTGTGCTTATGATATGCATGGACATAATTTACCCCATATTTTTGCATAAAGCCGTTATGACGAGATGTTAAGCACGTCCGTACGCTGTGGCGAAGGTGTGTTTAGTATTTACAAATACCACACAGCATTTATAATTAGGTAATGTATCTAATTTATACATTCGTACAAACGATGTGCCTACTACATGAATACACACTACAATATCCCGCTATGATATTGAAGTGTGTGCTGTCCTGCTGTGATGTAGTCTATTTCCTGGTATAAACTGGATGTGAGAATTGTGTGTATATTCTGTTCCTGTTTCCTTTTACCCTATTAACCTCGGGTGAACAATACAGTATGTGGTGTGCACTGTAAATAAGACTTACCTATAACAAAATACATGTACATGTATACGCTCCAGCTAAGTCCTTTAATTATACACGCATTCTTATTAACAAACTGTATCCAATCGGGCGCTCAAATTTCCGTTTCCATTGAGGGAAAACCATGATAAATATTAAGAGGTATAGACCTATCTGTCTGAACTTTCATAAGTAACAACTGTCGTGCTGCGAGGTCGTTACGCCTTACGCCGCTTTATACTAAAACTACGGGTTGTGTTTAGGCCAATTAAAATATATATTATGTTTCTCATCACTGTATCTAAAAAAATTGGCGAGTAGGGCCGTTTATATTTTATATTTTATATTTTTTGAGACGAGATCGGAGGCCATAAAAAAGGGAGCGAAGACACCATTTTATGCT
>JAVCKS010013302.1:0-15624 GCA_032273685.1 Pteraster tesselatus
AACCAAAAATGCAATCGGTGTCCAACATATATAAAAACGAAGCTGGTATTGTGCTCTTTCTAGCCATATATGTACCTTAAATATATATTTCGGCGACATGTGACTCATTTTTGCAGAGTGGGTCACATATACTGTAACAACGAATCCATTCACGGGTAGTTACAAAGTATTTTCTGGTCGAAATAAATTGCTGCCGGACAAATTCGACAAGAAAATAGTTGATTAACTTTCTGTTTAATGCTAATGCTAACGACAAAGGCAAATCCACAAAATTATCAATTCAACGCGTAAAACCATCTCGAGGTGAAATCGGGCTGCAATCGGATAGTACACATCTAAACTCATGCTCACCCACAAACCACTGATCTCTATAGAACATGAATGGCGCGTCCCCTATCGAAGCCCATGCACTCAGTTGAAGCCACCGATTCGCCATCTTACCTAGTCCCATCTAATAAGCGGAACGTTGATTTTGAAAAAAACATCTTGGCCTGATACGTATGTTTGGGAGTGGTAAAATGGCGGGTCGGCGGCTTCAAACAAATGTGACCCACTCTGCAAAAACGAGTCACATGTCGCTGACAACTTTATTTGAGTTATATATATGGTGGGAAAGAGCACCATACCAGCTTCATTCTCATATCTGATAGACACCTATTGCATGTTTTGTTAAAAAGTCAATGTCTCTTTAACAAACAATACTAGGTTATAATGTGTGTAAATCCTTGAATATAATTTATTATACTATAACTGAAATGACAGTTTTGTGACATGTGACTCGTTTCTGCAGAGTGGGTCACAAATAACCAATAGCCCCATCCATCCTATAGAGATCACAGAATACAAAGAACGTGGAGCCTAAAAGTAAAGTACCGTGATACTCTTGTCTTGGTGTGAATGTGTATAAACCGCAGGGTCCGGGAACTCGGCCTATTCCGTCTCTATTTTTGGATATTGTGTGGAAAAACGTTTTGGACATTCTTGCACGTTTTGGAACGGGGGAGCAAAATATCTTGCTAGTATAAGTAAACTAGGTCAAACAAGTCGTGTCACTAGTAAGATATTATAGGGGAAAATAATATACATGTACCAAAGTAATATAGACTATGTGATTTCATGCTTTACCACTGGTATTCATGGTTTAGTGCGATACAGGAGTGTGCCGGGGTCTGAAATAAATGAAAAACAACGTTGTTTCGGTGCAATAACGTTTTTCGTTCAGACCCCACACTCCTTTTTCGCACCGGTATTCAATGAAGATCATGGGGAGGTCTCGTGCCCTGAGGGATGTATTTATAGCTAAATGGAACATGTTATTTTCCTAGATTGAAACCCGTTTAACAACAAATATCCCCTAAGGCCTTACTGGTAACATAACTTAGTTTATAAGATTTTGGTAATATTTTCAATCTTTGTATATCATTACGATACTCGACCGTAATCAGTCAATGGTTGGACATCGAACCGCTAACTGAAACTATACCCGGGCACGTACGTACACAAACCAATGACACACATTGCCATTAGCGCAGGTAGGCGTTCACACACCACACAATATCGTGCGTTCTATTGTTACATGTACGTGCCTGTACTGTCGGCACATGTACAACGAGCACATGTACAGAAACCCACGCATACATACTTTACAGGTGTTGCGATAGGTTATTTCCCTAGTATCCGCGAAATAGGTGACACACTCACCCATACAAATGAAAAAGCGATGATGCGATTTGCGGTAAGACACGGATTTATAATAGAATAATGATGATGTATTATTTCTTACCCCGGACGTAAATAGTATAAATAGTGGCTGAGATGATGTACCCCAGCATCATAAGTTGGTCTGATACTAGAGCAAACACCGACAGGAGAAAACATCTATTAGTATACCACTGAATAATAACACCTATAGCGTTAAAAATGAATACAGTGTGCATTGTTCTTATCTTAGCCATGGGCTTAGGCAGTGTCAGCGCGTCGCCGGTCCCCGCAAGTTTCGCGACTGGAAAACGGCAATCGTCAGGCGGTGCCAACGCGTCGCCGGACCCCATGAGTTTAGCGGCTAGGATACGGCGATGGTCATCATCAGGTGGTGTCAACGCGTCACCAGACCATGGCTTTCTGACAAGAGTGCGACGAGTACGGCAATCCTCGTCCAACGTAGCAACGGCCATCCCCAGCCCATCCGTCGCGTCCATCTTCTCCTCATCCTTCTCATCGTTGAGTACTACTAGCTCACGACGGATATACTATAACCATCTACACGTTGAGGCTAGAAATATCATGTTGCTTCATAACCGAATTCTTGCTAATTACGTAAGTTATATACACGAATGTGAACAGGTTGTAGCATTTATTTCATTATGGCGCGAATTACGCTGCAAATGTACACACTTTACCAACTAAGAGCATCTTTCTGCCATCCCTAGGAAATTTCTTCACAACAAAACTAGAACTAATCTCTGTACGTGTATTACTGAAGAACCACAGTATAGTACGGGCGACACGATACGCAGACCAGCGGCAAGGCGTTCCATACTGGTTCGTCCACCAATGCGTGCGATGGTTCGGCGCGGCACACCTACATATATCTATCCGCGAAGACCGGTTCACAATGCCAAGCGAAAATTAAGTGGTAAATCCGCGGCGAATTACTCCCAAGAGTTGAAAAAATAAATCGCAACGAATATCAGTCATTGTAGCTTCGCATTTCGCATTTCGCGTGGAAGCAGGGCTCAATAAATTCCGTGAGCAATGAGTACATTATTTTATAATTTTATTTTTTATTTTTATGTTTTTCAGACGCGCAACAGCTCCCAGGTTGTTCCCGAGGATGTGAGCCGGTATGTAGCCAATATACCCAACACCGTCGATCTTCCATCTCAACAAGATAGGACGGGGTTTCCGGTAAGATATGGTTTATCATTAGTTCATATTACTAGCCAACTTATACCTTCTGACTAGTGGCAGACTATTTAGGAAACTGACATTCGTCTCAATGCGTTGTCGTCAATCGTAATCACAGTCTCAACCAGTCCCGACCAGTCGTAGACAATCGTAATCACAGTAGAGAATCTTCTGTGATTACGGTCAAACATCAAGGCTTGAATTTGAATTGTCTGTCCTTCTTATCCTCAACAGGAATCTGAACTTGTCCAATTGCATTTGGAAAACCTCATCATCTTCAAAGAGGGGCTCGCTATGGTTATTGAGAGCGAGGTGAATAGCAGCGTAGAAGCGGTGTCGCTAAACAATATTATCACTAGCGAGATGGATATTATGATTGGTCGACTTCGCGCACTATTGGTAAGTCGTATATTAGCTCAGCACGTGGTGTGTGTATATCCGGCGTCGTGAACTCTCGTTGGTCTATTGTAACTTGTAATGAAACCAACGATCACTTGTAAAGCCTGCCGCACACGAGAGCTATCTGCTGAGCAAAAGGTCAGCCGAGGTCATTTGCTCAGCACGTATAGGTCATCTTGTCACGGGCGGCAGCTTTTCAATACATTAGCTCGTAAGCCAAGAGAAACTCAGTGACACGGAAAACGATACATAAACCTCGTCGTTTCCGGGTGGAGAGGTTCCTGGTTCCACCCGGTAGTTTGCTCCGATATTAATCATCTTATAGTTTCACAACTTTTTATTCACATTTTTTTTAGTCATTACCATTTTTGTTACACACTCACATAATACGTTTATTCCACATTCTGTCTAGTCATTGTCACAATAATTATAGTCACATACATTACGATTAACCATCACGTTTTTTTTGTGGAAAAGTACTTGTGTAAGTCTTCACATTTCTTGTCACTGATTACAAACAACCAACCACACTATACAACAAGGACATTAATTACCGAAAGCTATTTGTGGGGTCATGATGTTCGTGTGACTGTATATAGATCATGACATGTTCCTGTATAAATTGTCCACAATTCTTGTTTGTCCAACATCGATTAATAACAATCAAAGAGCGTGAAAGATTGTAATTTGTAATGAGGGACATTTTTGGGGGTGGACGTTTTGGGGAGTCTTTTTAAGAGAAACCGCCTGTGTCATGTCCTTGAGACGGTATTTAGTTTTCGACTTTAAATTCTGTACAACAATTGGCTGTTCACTCAACATTTATCCTAAATTATAATAAAACTGTGTAGCTAGCAATGGAAACCAATGTTATTTGTTAGCGGTGATATTGAGTTGGCTTACTTAGATTTGATTTTCCACATTTATGCAAAAATTTACTATTTTTTAAATTGATTTTAATTTTCGTTTTCAACAGACATCAGTATCCTCAATAGACAATCAACCCACGGTCAGTAACGACTCCCTAATACCGCAGTTTCCCAACGACGTACACGATGAAGTCCGAAGTGTGTTCCATCACAGATTCCACGATTACATGGCTGAGGTCAAAAAGGACTGCAGAGTTTTAAAAAGACGTTATGCCAGGGCGCAAAGACCAGCTTAAATCGTGAGAATGATTATCCGACGAAGAGTAACATTTTACCCTGATGCCAATAATAACATTATTTCTTTACACCATCCAAAAGCTGACGAAGAAACGTTCTGAAATAATGGTTTTTAAGAAACCAAATTTTTTATTAATAATATTTATACTTTTACTTAAACAAAAAAATGCAACTTTATTTTTAACTTTAAATTTATATATTCATAGTGCAATTACCGGGAAATTGGTCAAGAGTCTATATTATATTTAATATAAGGTAAGATTTTATATAATATTTATATATCGAATAATGTCTGAATAATAATAAAACTGGTGTAAGTAAGAGTTGGTATAATTGCTCAAAGCTCATGTAGCAACATTTCAAAACAAAGAAAAAAAAAATCACCCAAAATCTGTATAGATATACATGTATCAGTGCTGTATTAGTTTTCTTCCAATTGTCATTCAAATTTAAAATATATGTTTTCTAATCTTTAGAACAACTAAAATATTGCAATAACAAGAGATATTGTAAAGCGATATTCGCTATACCATGTATAAGACCATATATTATTGGTCAACAAACATACCTTGAGATATTATTGACCTATAGCGATCGTTGATAGTAAGTGTACTTAATTAAAGTCCACTGGTCAGTTGTATGTATACATTATTTAATTAAATATTAAACCAAAGAAGATATATCATATTAAAATATTTGACAAGGTAATATTTTGTATATCCATTTCTATATTTCCATAATTTATTAAACAATAATATATTTTATTTTTCTATATTTCCATAATTTATTAAACAATATTAAATAATAATATATTTTATTTTTCTATATTTTCATATTTCATTTAAAAATCTTAAATAATAATATCTTTTATTTTTCTATAATATATTTATAATGTATTACGATGCAGTTTTAATTTGTTTTGGTACAACTTCGAAATAAGACAATATCGGTACAGTGTCAGAGTAGGCTATTTTATCTAACTATTATTGTTATCGTTGTATTATTGTATATCGCCGGACTAACAGGAGTATTAAAGATTCATTGTTTTCCTAAACAAATTTGTGTCTTACGATTCGTATAAGATTATACTCTCCTATTTCAGAGCGATTTCAGAAAAATGCACTGGTCAAAATAACATCGGACTCGGGTTGAAGATTTTTAAATTTTGGACGAAAATAATTGCATTTTTGTGCGCCACAATTTGTCTTCATTATAGTACGCCGTGTTGAGTGCATAACCACTGTTCACAAGCGTTAATGCAACCGAATATATACCCGAGCCCTATTTCGTTTTACCAGTGAATATAAATGCTCGTTGAATCATGTCTGCCCTATTCTGATAGCTTCAAAATGATATGTGAAACGAAAACTAATTCCTAAGGACGTATTTGGCCTAAGAACCGAAAGACTAGCCATAATAGTTTGACAACCAAATTAACCCTTTCAAGTACTTTTAAGTCTCATGCTAAACTATTTTTAAAAACAAAGTCTGCATGATGGGCATCGGAGTGCCATAATGAACTATACTGGTTAGGTTTCTCGAGAATTTAGGTTTATGAGTGGGTTTAAGTTCTGAAGGAACATTATGTCTACTTACGGAGTGCTTATAGAAGCGGTATAGAGGCAAACCGCCTTGCGTCAGGAAAGTAGTCTTATTTCTAGCCTAAGATATAAAACAATCAACGTTAATGAGTATTAATGAACGTCCTTAACCGTTGGTTGTTTTATACGCCAGGCTTGAAAAAAGGACACAGAATCCAGTTTTGACCCGCACGGCTGCTTAAATTAAAGGAATAGCAACATCTGACTTGTTGTATGCTTGTATAATTCATATTTCAATAAGTAAGTCGTGAATTTTCATTTTAAAATGTTCTATAGTTTTATCACGTTTCACGGCACAGCTCCATGTTTTCAATGTAAGCTCGGCTGGCGGGCGCACGTGCGTGGCTCTCCAAGTTAGGCTATGAGCCAGACCCCCCAAATTTACCGGTCGCTACCACACAGATGGAGGAAGTCTAATTTTGATTTTTTGCAAGATATATAGGGAAAAAACTCTTATAACTCTCGACCATCTCTGTGTTATCACCTGAAATAGTATTAAACACCCGCTTCGCTTCGCCCTAACAATTATTGGCACTCTGTGGTCATTAAAAACATATTAATACAATTTAAGTTTTATACCCCCACTTTGCTTCGCCAATTTGCTATTTTGGGTGATAACACAGAGATGGCCGAGAGTTATAAACTGCTATCACTTTCTTTTCATATCTAGGGACATATATCTTGCTAAAAATCACAATGAGCCTTGCTCCATCTGTATGGTACCGACCAACCCCCTTGGCTCATAGCCTAAGTGTCAAGCAGACACCATCGGCGACCGGCACACGTCATATGGGTACACAATGTAAACAAAGCGTGCAAGCTAGCGAACGCCCGCAGTATACCGAGAAACATAGCCTCATAATTCCAGCGCCACCTGTGTCTATTCACTGCCCTTGTTTGTTTCCATTGTATGATTTTAAAAACCTCCGAGTCCTATTGTTCCCTACTGCATACGTTTGCGCAATAGAAAGTTCTGAAAGTCAGGTATAGGTGCAAATTGCGTCACTTTGTATAAGCTCCATTGTGCAGCACATTCTATAGTGAAATTCTCGTAAGGACGGCGTGCATTTGAGAACATCGTTATTATGGCCGTTGATGCGGCGATACAGGCAATGTATTTCACTGACGATAGTTTTCCTTTAAAGCTTGGAATTGGAAGGTGTTAGACTCATATAATCGTAAACAACCCTAGATAGGAATGACGTCATCTTGAACTAATTTCCAGCGGCCAGTAAAGATTCTGCCGCGGCAGAAAAAAACCCCCCAAAACATGTTCACTTTTTGTAAACAATTCTAAATAGTGTAATTAATTTCAATTAAACCTTGGTTTTACAGGCTGTGTAAGTATGTTCTAGGCCCCTATAATCTTAACTGACTAAGATGGCGGACGCGTGGCACGCTTTCTCGTTGCATGTGCGATATCTATAGTGTCTTATGGGATAAACTATACCCTATATGTACCCTATAGTCTGTGTGTGGTTACGTCACCGACCTCCATAATAGAACTGAAAGACGTGGTAAGATGCCGCATTGGAGGCTGTACGAGCTTTAACAGGAGACACACTATACAATTGGGTTATGTTTAGAAGACACTATAACTAAAACGTTTACAGCTTGGCCTTGAAAAAGTTAACAAGAAT
Source organism: Pteraster tesselatus (assembly GCA_032273685.1). Taxonomy (NCBI): domain Eukaryota; kingdom Metazoa; phylum Echinodermata; class Asteroidea; order Velatida; family Pterasteridae; genus Pteraster; species Pteraster tesselatus. The sequence goes on from JAVCKS010013302.1 coordinate 7,714, forward strand.
TATGTCCGAAAGAATTATATAATCCGTTAAGAAGCAAAAGTTGAAGTTAACATGCAAAATATTGGGATTAACTGAGCAAGTTTGGGTTAACAAGAAAAATTTGGGGTTAACCCTTTTGCTACCAAATTGTTTTCAGAATAAGGCTATAGCGAGAACCGGCTAAAATTACACATTGTATTCTATTCATAATAGAATTACATAATATTGACTGGTATACATGGTATACATTCCTGTCGACTATTATAGTCGCCAATGGTAGTGGGAGGGTTAACAAGCCAAAGTTGGGGTAAACAAGCAAACTTATCAAGTAGAAGTGTGGGTTAATGCACAATTTCCAGTAAACGCTGACGTTCGTGGAGCCGGAGCAAGTCAATAGTCAAATATTTTCGGTTTGATCGAAATTCCAATTCTGCCTTTGTGTCCAAACCCGACCCCGGGTTGGCTGTGAATACAATTTCCTGTCCGAGTTATGATGACAGAAGCAAACGCAGGAAGCCAAATTGAAAGCCTAAAGAATTCTATCTTTATGTCAAAATGTATTCTTGCCGTAAATGCAGTCTCCGCGTATGATACATTGACACAACCATACTTCACCCCAGGAATGTCGGTTTGTCAACACCATTGAAGTGGTGTTTATAGCGGTTCACATACTTGGTGTTGGTTATGGGGTTGGTGGAATTAAAAAGGGAAGAGCGTGTTGACCTGCAACAGGTGACAATTCGGTCGATGACAGGTGTCTATCTGGAGAACTACTTTATTATGTTTTCTCCTATAGGAAATCATCACGGGGAAGTACAGGAACTGACTGTCCAGGATTCAATCGAACGTTTTTCGTAATGTATTCAATTCATTAATGTTTCTTGTGAAAATGGCCAGTGACGAACTATTTCATGCACCCGCTTCTGTCAACTCCGTTTATAAATACATGCAATACTAGTTGCCCAAGTCGAGTCGGACAAGCTTTGGGGTGGTCAACGTTTGTAAAGAAAGGCTACATAAAGTTGCTTATACATTAGGAAATCGGTGTTTTGATAAGTAAATTAATACAATGTACCACAAAATTTGCAGATGGTCAAAGGAAATTCCCCTAGTTGTACCCACTGTGAACAGCGCCATCCTATTTTGTACTTAGAACAAGCTAATACAATTAGAGTGGGTGTGGTTCAGTCCCCCCCTTCCACCCTCTTCCTGCCACCGCCTTCAACCGCCTATGCAAAAACATTTACAGTGCCGTACGAAATGTATACATTAGTAGATTTTCCTGATGTGAAAACCTGTCGACACATGCATTCCTCAGACCATCTTCACCTTCGAAAACAATGTTAACAGTTTCATAACCCATTTCATAATTAGGTATAGGCTCACGTTTGTTATTAGCTTTAAAATGATACAAAACAAATTCAGTCTCCACAGATAGTTACGGGCAATTTTTTGGTCTAGATTTCGGGCTGCTACCAAATACGTCAGAAAATGCCCGGATGTGTACAATTCCAGGCCAAAATGGCGACGCGCATGGCGGCAAGTTCGCTTTACAAAAATATTTTTTTATATTATTGTCAAAGCCTAATAATTTTTTTGACAAATTAGTTACCATTTTAACATTATTTCTTATCATACTATGACTTTTTAAAGCCAGACAGGAGTTTCCCTTAAAGTATACACAAAAAAATTCCCTAACTATGTTTAGACGGATGTTTCATGTTTCGTGCCATCACTTGAAGCTAATAACCAAGCACAACCTACTAGATTATTAGTTTAAAACTAGTATACCCGTCGCCCGCGCTTGCGGGCTAAATACCAGTTGATGCCGGATTGATGATTTGTTGATCGGATGTTTCGCACATTGTTATGGTCGTTCGCCCGTGTGCGTGTGCTGCGCGCGCTGCATGCGCTGGCGACGTATTTGATGGCGACGCAGAGCTAGAGGAGCAGCGCTCCTCTATAGCTTCTCTTATAAATATTTATAAGTTTAAACCGGATCCGGACAGTACAACTTTAATAGTAAGCAACGTTTCCGTTCATTCCTTTCTCGCCCTCGCCCTCTCGCCCTCCCCCCCCCCCCCTTCCAACTCTTTCCCGGTCGACGACCCGTGTAATAACTCGCCGTATAAGGTGTCAAGTTGTTCTCACGCTCGAACCGAGCAGGAAGCAGTCAAACCACGAATAGCATCAATACGACGTAATTAATTGATACAAAGGGGGACATTAATGAAATTGATATATCCTGGTCGTGGGTGGTTCTCTTTGGTTGAAATACCGCACACGTTATTGTCCCTAATCGGTGTACGGTACAGTCACGGACCATTGATACAGGCAACCGGTTGATAGTAAACAAACAACTTTTGAAAAGTGGAGGAAGGAGCTATTTGTATTAATGTTACAATGAAAAATGTTATAGGCCTACGCAATAATCAACCGATTAAAAACAATAATTAGAGTTCGGCCAGGTAGTGTCTTCGGTGTATAGTGCGGCCGGAACGATACTTAAATTAGCACTACAACACTGTAGTTTAGGACGAAAAGTACGTTCACGTGCATAAGGTGGATTTTGTTTTTCGCAACCTGTTTTTTCTCAATCTTTGAATCTATTTTAAGATTCCGCCAGGTATAACAGGCAGAAATAATGTCGCATTGGGTTCGTTTTGTACACCTATCCTGAACCCATCCCTTAACCCCGGAAAATATTAAATTGAACAACATTTGAACCAAGCAATATAAAGAGACAAGTGGACACGGTTTTCCATGACTTGGCATGATTGATGATCCACCGCCCAAAGGCAGACCGCGCTGTGAGCCGGGAGCCTGCCCTGATAAAGACGTCTGAAGAGGCAGTTCAGGTGGCCATCTCTAGTGCATACATTAAAAAACATAAATCCCCGAATATCATTGGATATCATCAGGTATCATCGGAAATCATAAATACTTGTGCTATTTTGCATTTTTTTTTCCCCTGAAATTTGTTTGAATCTTAACAATTTTATTGTGTCATAATTGTATGGAAAATAATGTTCATTTGTCTCTTTCGGTCTATTTGACCCATAGCTGGGACAGGAACTGGTATAAGGCCAGGGCATATCCACACGCCGGTGGGCCATGCGCCAGATACCTTATATGGGGTTCCTGTTCCTCCGTAGCCCTTTCCACATTAGTTTCACCGGTCGCAAAACCAGCTACTTACGGCGGGTACCAATAAGAAGGTTGTGAAATAGGATGTTAATAAAGAGAGGCTATAAATTCCCAGGTGGACTTACAGTACTATATCTGCCACGCGACCAATTAAAGGAGAATAAAAGCAAATGAGGATGTTGGGTGAAACGATCATAGAAGAATGATAATGATAGATGATAGATGAAATATGATGATAGATGATAGATGAAATAGATGAAATATATGATGATAGATGATAGATGACATATATGATGACAGATGATAGATGAAATATGATGATAGATGAAATTGAAAATGAAACTGGTGGGAACCCAAGGCTAAGCCTCGTACCGCTTCTTTAAGACTTTACCCTCCATAATCCATAACTCTCTATAATCACTCTCTATAAATAATGAAAGATTACATTTGTTGTTAATTTGTTACCGAATAAAACTATTTCGATACATTTCTGGCAGGAAGAGATGGTAAGAGAGACACAGTACACAATATATGTGCAATAATACATGGGAACATTATGTTGCAATAAGGTACAGTTGCAATAAGTTCTACAGATCCAAATACTTGCAACACTCAGATAGTAAAACGTAAATTATTGGGAAAACGGCCTTGTTGTGAAGCACAGTTCATGGCCTTTTCTAGTGACACAAAGAACAATAAGTGCGAGGTTTAATAGGTGCGTAATTCATCAATTAAGAATTAAACAGGCCACACAGCTGAAACCGCAAGAAAACATGTTTGAGGTCTATTGATTGAATCCAGGAAAAATGGTTTTCAAAACCATTCAAGATGAAAACAAAAAATGACCGGAATGTGTACCGAGTGCATATATTTTATAAGGCTGCAACTCAACATTACATTCGCGACTTCCGACTGGGTACATCCTAAATGCCGGCACCCATACATGTATCCTAATTCCAACCGCCGATTTATTGAAATGGTGTTGCCACCACTGGGATCGTTGTTGTGGAAGTTCTTGTTATGGTTGGGAAGTTTAAACTGCGGTCACGGTCGGATTGATACATGGTTAGTCACGAACGGGGAAATACCTCGAGTCTGTATAGAGTTGTATACGGTTGATTTACCTATAGCGGATATTGTTGTTGTTGACATACTGTCGAAGCCCACCGCAAATATTCACAAAAACTAGAACAATTTATAGAAACTACGGTAATGAGCAGCAAGGATGGTAAAGTGATGTCATATGTCAGAGAATGTCAGATCCTTAACATTAACATTCCCTGTACCGATAATGTTTTACATCATACCGAACGGAACGGGATACGGATCTAACTTAGAGAGGTTGCAAAATTTAAATGATGACTATGTACGACTGTATATCGATAATGCTGGAGTCAACCTGATGTCGCTAATTTGATAAAAAGCTGTACATTTGCCGTATATAGGTCGCTGTATACGAATTCAAAACAAACCGGCTGGCTGATTATGAAATGGATGAGTAATGATGATATTTTTTATCCGCATTCACACATTTCTGGTTTACCGCCATCGCTAGAAACTGAACCACGGCTACCCTCCTACAGTAGAGCTATCACGTTACAAGAGTCCATAGATGGTAATGTGGTCGACATCAATCACTAACATTACAATACATTCGCACAGTTGACATTTCCGCCGGAGTACGTTACATAGATACCCCGGTGTTCCCTAAGGGTTTAGGCCGCGAGTTTCAAACGGGGCGGCCGCGCTTCCGCCGCGCGCCGACGGAACTCAATTAAGACCAAATAAATACAACAAGTTGTTGAGCGTCCTTTATTTTTTTGAAGTTCGGGTAGGGAGGGGGGTTTCGTTTTTATTTTTTCAAATTTTTTTTTTTTTTCTTTCCATTGAGTTTGTTGACATGTAAAAATATAAAATAAAGTCTACTTTCTTCTCAAAATGGTTGTATTTCTTCACAATACTAGGCATCCTTCTATATCAATGACAAAACTCTCAAAAGCCAGCGAAAAACTTCGCAATGCACATGCGCTGCTTAACCCTTTCACTACCAAATTGTTTTAAGAATAAGGCTAGTGAGAACCAGTTATTTGCGTACAATATAAGCAACATTGACTGGTATCCGTGCCTTTTATTTTCGTCGCCGTTTGGCGCCCTTGGTATGGAAAGGGAGCGCCAAACTTTGAATGTAACAAAAAAAAAAAAATCATGTCGGGCGTGTTTCGTAGGGTCGGGCGGGGACGCTGAACAATTTTTTTATATCTGGCCTAATGATGGATACGCCTAGCGCCTATCGCCACATCTGAAACCGCTTTGTTCCAGCAATTTAAATTCGAGCAGGATCCGTGATCTAAATAGCACGCCCTCACTCAGTCTAAAACGCGGAATCGAAGAGACTCGAATACTACATTAATGCATAACGTTCACAAAAAGGCAACATTCTTGGCTGGGTTAATTTTACTGCAATTAATCCACAGAGAATGGGATTACGTTTAGGTTGTAAATGTTCTTTATAATAATGGTTTTGATACTCCATGTTACTAGGAATTGTTACTGGTAAATGATTCCAAGACCAAACACTGCAGGCCTAATAACAGATTTTAACGGACTGAAAATATCTATAACTGGGAAACACATTAATTTAGGTAAATATATTGACACATATACACATACGACATAATAACATATATCGTTTATTTTCAAATACATTACCTTTTTTGTAGTAACATTTGATGAAATAATTATACTTCTGCTTATTACCGGTAGGTTAAAACCCATCTCCTCTTGAAATACAAATTGCGCAGTGATGGGTTTTTACAGTAAAATAAACGGCGGCCATCTTTAATAATGGCCGCCGCTTATTTTACTGACGCACGATACATGTATCATAAAAACTCCTCTGGCACGTTAATCAAGTGGCCTAGACATTTGGCTTAACTCGTTGCTATTGAAATATCACATTAATGCGATTTCAGTACAGAATATTGCTACGTGTATTTGTGGTTCGTTAGCTTGCTCTGTGGCTCTGTATGGTTGGTCCGTCCCCACCCTTTGGCAGGCACAGTTTTCACCCTAGGAGGCTGAAATTTGGCATGGAGGTCAACATGTGCATGAAGGTGTTTTCATTCTCGTCAATTTGTCAAGTGGGCAGGGCAGGGGAAGTGGCTTACCACAAAGATTTGCACAAGATTTTGGGGAAGGTCGGTCACAAGCCAAAGGACAGGTGAGAAAACTGTTTACGCCACTTGGGAAAAAAGGAGGTGTGGCAGTGGGGCTGGTATGCAACATAACTTCTAAACGAGTGCAGCTATTGTGAATTGGCGCTTGTTTTCTCGAAACGGCTTAGAATGGGAACGGATGCTCGCCCCATATGTTCATTAAGGTAGGTTCCCCCGAAGGTTCGTCAAACATTTAAGACTAAACACAAATCTTTGATGGATTTCATATTCACCTTTTCAAGTACCAGTACTCAGATTCGGTGTGGACCATGAGAAATACCCCACCTACGACCGACCCGGCAGTCACGATGGATTTGACCCTTTATCTACTCTGATGTGATACCTAGTCAACTCATCGTCACTGACACACGAGGGCGCCCCACTCATGGCATCATTCCCCTCGATAGTTTTAGGGAACGCGATGACATCACGAATAGTCGTCTCCCCACACAGACAGGCGACTAGGCGATCTAGACCTGTACAAAACCCATACAGGCGAAAGAGTCTTACAACGGAGTACTCCTTTGAAGCGTGCAACATAAATGCTCTAATTTGGCCAATCAGGGATTTTCCGCAGAACCAGTGTATACACCAGTCATAACAAAGGGTGGGCTTATTCAAAGTACTTAGCAGGGAATCGTGAGGATATCCAGCAACTAGGAATCTTAATATTTAGCACACATATATATTTCCTTCCCACATGCTGTTACATGCGAGAATGTACAAGGGTCCGAAGATCGAGAAACACTACCCCTAGAGTCCGCATAAATAGTTACAGTTTATAAATATTCACACAGACACTGGAAGTCACAAGAGGGCTCACACCAACTGCTCTATACTGGTTATTATCAAAGTCTTCTTTCTTGATGTCAAGATAATAATCAGATGCTACAATAGCACCTCGTATGAACATATTTCGTAATATTGTAATCGTTTTTAATCTACGGTCGATCTCTACAAGGACAGTTTATGATGTATGAACTGCAGGCTGAGGCCATAAAAAAACAATATACATTTCAAACCTTCGAATAGTCATCGCCGATGAACGGCCCTAGTCACAGTAGACGCTATGTACTTTAAGTGAAACTATCAATAAGATCAGACTGACTTACCAAGAGCAATGCCTCCGTGGGGTGGGCAGCCCGACTGTAGAGCATCCAGGAGATGCCTTAAGGTGTCTGGGTCCTCCTGGAAGCGAGGGAGGCAGGGGAGAGATTATTTATCTTGTCGTAAAATTATAGCATCAGTATTCAGTATGTAACTCAATAAAATATTTGTAATTGCTACATTTATGGAATATTTGATTTTCGAGATTGAACAAACAAACTAGAAGGGGACTCGGTGTGGGGCAAGTACCTCCCCGCCACACAGTGTTGATTATAAACAACACTTTGCAGTCTACTGATACATATTAGTGAATTTTCATGAAATTGTGATACATGATGTTGCCAGGAAGTTGACCACAGACACACAGACACACAGACACACAGACACACAGACAGACAGACAGACAGACAGACAGACAGACAGACAGACAGACAGACAGACAGACAGACAGACAGACAGACAG
>JAVCKS010013313.1:0-15614 GCA_032273685.1 Pteraster tesselatus
CTGTTTACACGGACGCTATCTGATTCGAAGCGGCTGAAGCTGATTACGAATCCACCAAATGTGTGCCGTGTAAAGAGAGTATAAGTTTGAACTGGATCCTCGTTGACACGGGCAGCCAGTGTAGTTCGCGCAGGACTGGAGTGACGCGTTGGTCGCGTCTGGTGTTTGGAAAAAGTCGTGCAGCAGAGTTCTGAACGACCTGTAGCCGACGAAGAGCGTTGTCAGACACACCACCCTGGACTGCATTTGAGAAATCCAGCCGACTAATGACGAGAGCCATGACTGCCTTAGTACGCGAGGCATGGTCGAGATGATGCTTGATGTGGTGGATGGATCTAAGGTGGTGATAGATGGATCTGGTCGTGATGGATATATACCCATGGATAGTTTGGAATCAAACGTGACACCTAGAATTTTGACGGACGTCGATGCAGTTATATCCGATGCTCCATGCCCTGAGACTTGGTAGAACGTCGATGAGATTTTTTTTAGAATAGAAGCTCGATAGAAACACAATAAACTTCGTTTTGTCCTCATTGAGCTTGAGATTAGGTCATCCAGCTTTGGAGGTCAGTAATACAGTTTTTGAGTTTGGTTGTCATGATTTGGAGGCTGACCTGACACTTGGCATCGACAGTGATGTATAACTGGAGGTCGTCGGCGTAGGCATGATACTTGATGCTTGGTTATTATTCTGCGCAAAGGTAATAAAGTACACCAAGAACAGCAGAGGCCCCAACACCGACCCTTGTGGGACGCCGCTCGGGAGAGATAATTCGGACGACATTAAGTTGTTGATTATTACCCGTTGTGTTCTGGCTTTTAGGTAAGACTTGAACCACTCCAACGGCCGACCAGTTATGCCTGCGCTGTCGTGTAATCATGCCAAAAGGATGCTGTGGGCCCACCGTATCAAATGCGGCCGAGAGGTCAAGACCCCCTGGCCACGATCTATGTTGATAGAGATGTCATCTTTGATCTTGACAACGGCCGTTTCAGTACCGTGTCCTGGGCGGTACGCAGACTGTAATGGGTCCATAAGGTTGTTGATTGTAGGATGGGCACAAAGTTGTTTAGCAACAGCCTTCTCCAGACGTTTGCCGATAAAGTTCAAATTGGATACAGGCCGGTAATGCATTTATGTCCTGGCCTCGCTTCTTCAAAAGCGGTGATCATGCATATTTGGTGGTTTTCGTGTGTGGGTGGCACACTTGTCAGTCCACAGTATCTCGACAGGAGTGAGGTCTGAACTCTTGCCTGACCATTCCATAAGAGTGAATTTCTTTTTCTAGAACCAGGCTCTAGCTAGTTGATTTGTTTGTGTGCTTTGGATCATTGTCTTGTTGCATGATCCAGCCACGACCAAGCTTCAAGTCCTTCACAGATGCGGTGACGTTCTCATTCAGTATGGCCTGATAGGCTGCCAAATTAATTATACTATTATTGTGAGCAAGTTTTCCACTTTCTGGAGCAGCAAAGCACCCCACACTAAAATGCTTCCACCACTACGTTTCACTGTAGGCACCAGGTCTTTGCCACAAATGCTTCATTTGGCTTTCGCCAAACGTAGCATTTCTTATAATGACCGAACAGCTCTATTTTGTTTCATCAGTCCACGACCTTTTTTTCCAGTAGTCAAAAAAGTTTAGGGTTGCATATTTTTACTGCTTTTTCAGCAGGGGCATTTTTTGGGCCACCCTGCCATGCAGTTGCAGGCCGGACTGATTCAGTGTTTTCTCAACAGTTGATCTGTGAACATGTACACCAGCCTGTTCCAGGTTCATTTTGAGTTTCCAGGTTTATTTTGAGTTCCCTGGATGTGGCCCTGGGATTTTTTGAAGCCTCTGATACCAGTTCTCTGGATGTTCTTTCTGAGATCTTTCTCGAGTGGCCATTCCAAGGCAAACAGGCTGTTGTTTCAAGGTTCTTCATTAGAGACAGTGGCGCACTGTTGCAACATGCACTCCCAACTTTATATGGTTTTGTAACCTTCTCCATGCTTGTGGGCAGCAATAACTCCCTTAGAGTTGGTTTGACCTTGGCATTTCCAATCAGACTGTTTTTGATGTGCCTAGCAAACAACCCTTTTATAACCAGCACTGTACACTATAATTGCACATGTACAAGCACAACTCAGGGTCAAGAATGGTCAGCAAATACAACGCAACTTGCATCAGATGTGTCTAGAATTTTCCCGAGTTGTACATTTGTACATTTATTGTATTCCTTTTTATGAAGGGTTCACATAATTTTGCACAGACCCATTATTAGTATGTCTCATTTCATTTGTGGACAGCAGTAATTGCTAGCTGTCATAATAGAGTATGAGAACATCATGAAATATAAATGTTTTATCATATGGTATTACAATAAAAACAATATTTTTAACACAGCTTAATTATGTGCATTTCCTTGTGGGGTTCACTAACTTTTGAGCACAACTGTATGTTCATCTTCCATCTACAGAGCTTACTTGAGGTACTATCTTCAATTAAAGTGAAATTGCCAGCGGTTTCCATGTCACAATCGTTGGTCAGTTGGTAGGAGCAGATACAATTCCCACTCAGGTCTGATGAAGAGATGTTAATGTTCACTAGCAGATTCTCTCTCCCGAATCCAATGGATGTGAAAGACATAAAATTCAGACTGCTGTTGAAATCGTCACATTCACACGGAATGATGCCAGTGGACAAACGAAGATTCGTGCCCTGTGGTGCTTTAGCCACTAGGTAAATGTTGATTGGATGATTGGAGATGTTCTTATGCACAGCCTGAGGAGACGGTGCTGTAACAACCGAAATAGGAACTGACAGAAAAGACAACAAACAAACGAGCTTAGAATAATTGTTTGTCTGCATTTCTCTAAAGTAGTAGTTCTACCTCCTAAAAATGCTAACAAACATAAATCAGCCCATTACTAATAATTAATTATATAATTAAAATTGGTAAATACTAACTAAATCTAACTTAAAACAGGTAAACAACCGATATTCTATCCCATTGCTTAATTTATGCTAATGATTGCTTCGAGACATTTCCGATAGTCACGTGAGGTCCAGGAAGACCGTACCGCGTCAGCAACGTCCTACTACAGTGCTGCCATCCGTTCCGTTTTTGTCGTATTTCTTACTTTTTTTATCATATAAATACGGCAGTACAATTTATGTTTGTTTTGTTCCGCTTTCCAAAATTCAGATTGTACATATATATTTTAATATGGCTGCAACAGGGCCGGCTGCGTAATATGATCCCGCACTGTTGTTCTGAACGACCCGCAGGCCCTACATAAATCAGTAAGCGCAGAGCGCATGTGCCGGGTCCACTACGTGTTCCAGCCGTGCCGCGCGCGCCATAGGCGTAAAACACTTGGTAGATTTAGACTGGTTCCCGGTCCCACTGATACGGGCGAATATAGGGACGATATTGGGCGGCCTATCTAGATCAGTGATTGGTCGCCATTTGCGCTTGCGTATTACGTGCTTTATATTTATCACCAGAGCTCGCTTTGATAGCAAGGAAAATCTGATATTATTCTCGAAATTGCAATCGGTTGTGGATTTGGACGCCGCCATTTCAATAATTGTTTTGATAGGGGGGATTCCAGTGATGAGGACGCGCTATACTGTAACGTCACAGACACAGGTACAAACAAGGTCATAGATTGGTTCCCGATCGTATCACAATGGCATTAGCCTGTAGCAGTGGAACCGGGACCAGTCTAACTAGGTCGCGGGCAGATTTCTGCCTGTCATGGCCGCCCTTTACCGATCCTTGTTTTCGCCATGCCATATCTAGCGCCATCTAGCGATAGGATCGGGAACCAATCTATTGGTAGATTCTGATTCAAGTGTGTTGTGGAGTGGCTATTAAACAATTAAACAAGGCAATCAAAGGATTGCAGAACCTCGCCATGATAGCGCCCTCTATTGACAAATATTGACCCAAACGATTTTACACAAGGCCCAAGTGAACACTAAAGTACTATAGTGCCCTCTTTTGACAGAAATGTTTACATAAACGGGCTATCTATTTTCCTGACCTTGACCTTTGACCGATCAGGGCCAAACTCGAGGAGGACCGAGCCACGGACACAACCTCCCTTGTGTAAAAATTTGAAATTAATCCGGGCGACGGTTTTTAAGATATGTGAGCGGACAAACAAACATACAAACAGACGCACCCAAACGCAATAACCTTACCTCTGGCGAGGTTAAAAATACATGTACGTACAATATGTTACATGTACCGCGCACGCCCACTATCTAGAGAAGTGGCATTTTAGCCTGGTCCGCCATACGCATACACGGTATATTTCATTACACGCATTGGGAAACCTGACATGACTAAGCCTTTTTAATCTCGCTCTAAATTGTGTGGTTTATAAGGGCTATAATAAAGAACGGCCCTGGTATAAGGGGATTTGTAGAAGCACGATGACCGAGGAGGTCGTTTTATGTTCCGAGTTCTGACGGTTTATATCTTTATTTGGATTGTTATGATTACATAACAATCAGTGAACAAGACAATCAGAGATTGCAAAACTTCGCCATTATAGCGCCCTCTATTGACAAACATATTGACATATAAAACGTGCTAAGAACACTAAAGAACTACATGTACATGAAAAGCGCCCTGTATTGATTGACAGATTGACAGCAATATTGACATAAACGAGCTATCGATTTTCCTGACATTGACCTTTGACCGATCTGGGCCAAACTCGAGGAGGACCGAGCCACGGACACAACATTCCTTGTGTAAACATTTATAAATTAATCCGGCCGACAGATACATGTATGCTAGCGGACAAACAAACAAACAAACAAACAAACAAACAAACAAACAGACAGACAGACAGACAGACAGACACACTCAAGCGCAATAACCTCACCTCTGGCGAGGTTAAAAAGTATTTGGAAAGAGGAGAATTCAAGCTTTATTTTAAGGGTAGGCTGGTGAGCTGTAGATGCTCGTTATAATGCAAAACCCAGCGCTGAAAATTGCCATTTCCGTATTACAAAATGTTGTCATTATCTTTTGGATCGGCGCTCGGGCCGCCGTGCCGTGCCGTGCCGTGTTCTAAAACACTTCTTTCTCGATTCAAAACTGTAAATATTTTTTACACGTACGCTGGTATTCTTTTTTTTTCTTCTCTGAGTACTTTTTTTTAGTTGGTTAAGGTTGGCATTACTGCTACTGACAACTGACTGTGCGTGTGCGTGTACCTCCGTGTACATATCCTACGGTAGATATCGTGTACTACTAGTAGTAGTATTATGTTACCGTGAAAAATTCGCGCAATTTGTAAGCCAGTCAATAATTGAAACGGATATTTCAAACCCTATTTAACCCCCAATGAAGACACACATTTTTCAAATTTTGTTCGGCATTCAAAATATGGACCAAAAAGCATTAAACAATACCAGAATCATTAAAACTTAGCCTTTCCTAGAACTACTACTTTAAGGGCTTTTAGGCATAGCTTATTTGATAGAAATAGATACCTGGTGGTCCTGTCATGCCTGAGCCATTTACCAAGTTCTGCGATCTGAAAAAGACCACAAACATAATAATCATTTACTGCATTTGTTTTGACTAGCTTCTTCAAATTGTGTGTCAATTAAAGTCCTGTGCCAAATTTCTATTAATGAAATGTGTCAGCTTAGCATAAACATAAGTGTAAGTGTATTTGACCATGCATTGCAATGTTGCTTAAGCAGCAGGCGTAATCTTACTCACAAAATTACAATAACTTCTTTAAAGGGCGTCTGTTGTTCTGGTTTTTGGTCATAGAATGAATCCCTACTCACTGTGAATAAAGACGTATACAATTTACCTGTAGAAGTCTCATTAGTCGTCAGGTTTTTCAGAAAAACGTGAAATTACATGGCAATTTTTCAGGAAATTCGTGCAAGTCCGTGTATTTTCGTTAATTTTTTTTTACTTATTTCTCAAAAACTACAGCACCTCAGCAAGTAATATTATAAGGGAAGCTTTCTACCATCATTATCCTCAAACCCTGTAAGTTTAATGTAAATCTGTGAGCTTTTGTATTTTGTATCTTACACAAACCCTTTAAGCACAAAACATGTGTTATATGTATATAGCACTATAAAATTTGGCCCTGATATAACCATGGGTATACCACCAACTATTGGATAATAAATCATCAAAAGAAATATTGGCTGGGACTAGCAACATTTTTGTTCATGATTATACAAATATAATTGGCTGGTTACAAAAACAAGGCGGTTAGTGAAACTATTCGTGTGAGGTGATACACAGCATGTATTCCAAACGTTGTTTTTCTTTCGTAATGTATAGTAAATTGTAAATAAATGTCAGACATTTCATACACATACATGACCCCTATTTGACTTTTCCTTCGGGGAGATTACGCATTTTGAAAGAATTTTTATCGGCGTCCATCAAACTTCAGCCCTACAAAGTCCTTTATGAAATTGAATTTAAATTTTGCAACGTTAATGTCCAAGAGCCCCTCCACAATTCATACACAGACACAACCCTACTTTGACCACTCCTTCTTATAAATATCGGCAGTTAAAAAACTTGGTTCCAGACGGGTAGAATCTGAAATTTAACACTATACAGAAATGTACAGAAATGTACGCACGATGTCAGTGTAACCCTCAATGACCTTAATGTGTACTCTAACTACGGCGCTTAATTTACTTGAAGGAAAAGTAAAGGCAGACATTTAAAAAAAATTCTAAATCTTTAAAAAGGTTTTTAATTTGAACGAAAACCTGTTGGATCTACTCAATTCCTGGTATTTCGCAAAAAATAAAAAAATAAAGTTACCATACAACACTTCATGGTTGCCTCCATCTTGTTCGTGATGTGTGCGAGATTTACGAAAATATGACGTACGTGCACCTCTACATGATCGATCCGATATCCGTTCGGCCGCGCGCGATTAACCAGCCACAGTTCTGTAATTCAAGCCATCATACCAGAAAGTAAGTTTTTTTTACTATTCCCAATGCTAAAAAATACCCAGCAAAGAGAGCGATGGTGGCAAAGTGGTTACACAACATCGGAACTGGGCACACGGTTTGACAAATTTACGTTTGGTCGACACAAAGTTGTTTGCGAAAAACATTTCGAGCCATGGTGCTTTGGCACCACGCTACTGAGAAGAGCTGAGTTGATGGGGGGAAAACTTCCCCAAAAACGCTAATTCCAGAGGCCTTCCCAACGATATTTGCCCATCGAAGACCCAAGGAATACACAGCTCGCGTAAACAGAGCGAAGAAAAGTGTTTACATGTGCATACAATGGGCAGGCAGCAAAATAGCTAACGTACGTTAGTACTCGCGCGCGGAGTCAAGTAACCAGAGTGTACACTAAAACATCCCTTGCGTACATTCTTGTCGCAGTGACAAGAAGTAAGCTTGTCATTGTAAATTAACAAGGTTTGTGTGTCACATTGACGAGTTTGGAAATTCGGCGCTGTGCGGGAGGACAAGAATGTTATCAATCTGTGCATGCACGCGCGGGGTAAGTCATAGATATCGGAAGTATAATAACTAAATCGGAAACGCGTGCGCGCGTGCCGTTCACTGTGCAGAACATTTTCTACGTGTGGACTCGCTAAAAAGTCACGTGAACAGTACAGGGCGACGCTCAATGATTATAAGCGCGCCACTCGAGAGTTTTTAGGTCTATGGTTTTATTAAATAATTATTGTATTGGCTCAAAGTTTTAAATGGCTCAGTTTGAAATTTAATTTGATCGTAAATACTGTCAAATATAATAGAGTAATTACTTGCATGCGTTCTTGTCACAGTAACAAGAAAGATGCTTGTCGTTGTAAACATAGACCTAAAGCTTTATATTAGGTCTATGTTGTAAATAACAAGGTGTGCGTTACATGTTGACGAGATCGGCAATTCCGTGCTGTGTGCGTGCGCGGGATGACAAGATTGTTATCAATCTGTGCCTGCATATGCGCGCGGGGTAAAGTTGGCACACTGCCATGCTGTTTTCCCGCTCTTTGCGCGCTGACGCGCGCAGCCTATGGTGTTTACGAAAGCATACCAACTCCGTCATGAGCTTCGTTTTTAAAGAATCAACGGGCAGAATTAGCCTAAGCCCCAGCCTAGCCTTTACTACCTCTACTTTCAAAACTTTCCCGTGCTCTTCAGTACGTACGTGCGCGAAGGATACATGTTTTTTTGTTCTGGCTCAGCTCAGCTGCTCAGCTCAAGTTGGAAACTTAATTCGTACAAACTGTAAAAAAATAATACATAAAAAGGTCTAGTACAAGTTCCAGCAAAAGGTACGTAACGTTAATTAATAATGCTTAATGATGATCGTAGCCCACTTTAGGATATTAATTAAAAGACGCTTATTGTGGTCATTATTTCAAAGCAATAAGTTCTACTTAAGTACTACTACTACTACTACTAGTACTACAACTACTTGTACTAGGTCTAGGCCTAGTAGTAGTACTAGTACTAGTACTACTACTGCTAGTAGTACTACGACTAGTACGGTACTAGCACTTTAACAGTAGTGTGCCCCTAGATTACATTTCCCGATTTCACATTTAGGACAGGCCTTCATATGTTGTGTACTGTAGCACATAAATAACTGATAATGTATGTCATGACAGGGAGATAATGGAGTACAATATTACAAGTGTTTTCGTGTATTTACTGCGATTCTTGGGGATTCTTCTGAGGGGGTTGTCTCATGGGCTTCTTCCAATTGGGTTGTCCTATGGGGGTTGTTTTTGCATTTGCCTGTATGGTGGCCAAATAATTGGTGTTTCACAACACAATAAGATCCGACAGAATTGTTCATGTATACAATTTTTCTACATATATGTTGTGCTATACAGAGTTCAAAGGCATAGCAACAGTAGGGGTGAAAAGGAAACTGGAAACTGGTTTGGAGAAGTACCACGATCAGCTCTTCAGTCTGGCAAAAAAGCAAGATAATTCTGTCATCAAGAAGCTGGTTGAATTGGCATCACTAGAAACGAGTGAAGAAAATCGTCAGGGTAAGCGCTTATTTTGTGTTGTGTATCAAAGAAATGTCTTTAAAGCCTAGTTTCCATAAAGTAAGAAACACAAACACCATCGCAAGCTTTTATACTTCCAACAAAGTGTTTTGGTTAAAATCCTGTATGTAATATGGCAGATGGTTGTTGGTATTTCTTTATACTATTATGTGGTAGTATTTCATGAAACTAATCGACAAACCTCAATGTTTCAATATACCCCGTGCTCCAAGTAACCCCACTCTTTCATATACCAGCCAATGACAAATATTCCATACACAAGTAACTTTACTTCAAATGTGTTTACATTTACTGTGTACATGTGTACAACAAAACAATTATTGGCTGCTATAAGATGTGGCACATGTGTTTTGTATGCTTTCGGTGCCAATCTGGCATACAAAACATGTGTACCACATCAGTGAGCAACAATTTCAATGTTTTACGCTCCAAATTAACACGAGGTGCATTTTTCTTATTTTGAGAAACAAGTTCTATTATTTGAAAGTGTAACTGTTTAGCTCTTTCCTTTTTGGACATTCATTTAATTCGAAATATCATAACTTAAATGATGTATTTTCTTTCTCATTTGTCTTTGAAGGCAGTGTAACTCACACATGAGTCTATGCATGTACCGAGATCAAGAACTGTGTAGCGTGAAACTGGAAGACGAGACCATATTGACTACCAAACACTTACTCTCTTCGTTTGAAGTTTATTTTTCATCTTTTTATGTTTTTAATTTATCATATCCGAAGGAACTTCCGAATATCCGAAGGAACTTCCAGAGAGCTATTTTAAACGTTCAGGGCGAAGAAAAAGTCCACCCAAGTGTGGCTGCACTTCTTGAAAAAATTACTAAGTAAAGTGCATGATGATGGACTCTAATCCTGGACCTTACTTGATACATTGGTGTGTTCCTTTACGACCTAAAAGGAGGACAGTTTCTTTACCTAGGTGGCCACATTTTAAAATACCCAGATGACCGATCAGATGTAGCAATGTTTTTTTTTAGAAAACAGCTTCATCCTTCAAACTGATTGTGATTTAGTTCTCCAAATGAGGCATGTCAACTCCCTTTTTGACAAATGCAAATGTTGCCGACACTTTTCACAGAATGAATCGTTTATAAAACCAGTACCCATATATTTATACCAAAGTAGAAAACATGTCTTCTTATACCCCAGGCAACAAATTATCTTTTGTATACCCATTTTGATAATTTTAAATAATATAGGAAGTTTTACCTATAATATCGGTGTTTTTACCTAAAATAACCAAACCATTTTGTTATACATGTATTACATGTATATAATACCAAAAACATGACTCACTATCAAGTGAGTTCTTTAAAAAAAAATTATTCAAATAAAAGTGTTGTTACAATGCGCTGTTAATCTTACAGAGTCTATGTACAGTGTGTTCTTTATTATAACTAGATATTACATGTATATGTAAATAGTTGGAAAGGACATTAAAAGAGCAAAACAAGATGATGACTAGTTGATGACCAGACCACGACCAGTTGATGACTAGTTGATGACCAGACCATGACAGGATGATGACCAGACCATCACAAGTTATTAACAAGATCTTAACAAGATCATAACAAGATCTAAACTTGTCACGTTGACAAGTAAATTCTTGTCATTTTGGACACTCGGGTAGAACAAGTTTTTACTTGTCAACCTGACAAGATTTTGTTTTCAGTGTACGGTGAGTATGTACATGTACATGGCTAGTGTATAAAGGTCACGGTGCACACCGCGTTGAATGTGGTGGCGGACGTACGTCACTCGCAATGTCAACATATCCACTGTGGGTAGCAAAATGGCGTTCTCCAGAGTAGTCCGGGGCCCTTTGTAATCCCGTAGGCTTTGAACGTTTATTTTGTCTCATGTTTATAGATGGCTTAATATTAGTATAAGGAAGTGATTTAGCATGGGTGCCAAATTTGTACCTACATTGCATAAATCCAAGATGACAAATATTCATAATTTGGCAATATATCTGCATTCCATAGAGATATCTTCATGATTTATAGTTCTGTTTTTGGCTGCTAGGATTCATTTAGAATACATTTGGGGTTGATTGGATGAATTATTCCTAAATCAAAGATGGCCGACAAAATGCGAAAAAAATATGCATATTTTGCCATATTTCATCTCTCCGTTGAGATATTGTGGTCGAATAAAGTGCTAAAATTGGGAATATGGGTGTGAGAATTCATTTGGAACACATACCAGTTTGGTTGGATGAATATTAATTTTAAAAATCCAAGATGGCCAACAAATATGCATATTTTGCCATATTTCAGATGCCAGACGATATGTACTTCAAATTTAAAATCATTTCAAAAGACAAATGAGAAATTACATCTTTTAATATTTTTTCACATACAGAAAATATTCATGGCACCCTTTTTCAAGTATGTTTTACGTTATAGTTTGCCAAGCAGGGCACATTACCGTCCATGGATAGTGTTTTAGTCCAGCTAGCTCCGTAACTACACACATATTTACAGACTTAAAGACTATCATCGTCTTCAGTCGTCACATTTAAATTGCGATGTTCACAGGTTTCGTCACACAAGATGCACACATCAGTGCAACGCAGGTCGTGCTTTCTACACGAACAAATTCTGGATGTACAGTTCCCTTTGCATCTGCACTTTACAAGTTCCAGTATGTACTGAGGTGCAGGTAGAGCTGTTGTCGGTGTGGGGACTAATTGTGCACCGTCCTGATACCAACCATGTTGTTTTGGATCAGGAAGGGCGGGCGAAGCAACGACACATTGTTTCCATATCAATGCAACATAATTTGATCTATTTATCATTTGTACAAAAGCAGGCCTTTTTGGAGGCAGCTTTTCGTCTGTGAACCGTCGTTTGCTGAACAGAAACCAACGAAGGTCTTTGATTCGAGTTAGCTGAGTGCCAAGATAATATATTTGGCTCGTAAACCTTTCCAGTGCTGCATAATCACTTTCTTGAAGTTGTTCTACAGTGCCAAGTTTTCCAAGTGCTCGTTGAACTTTATCGTCAGTCTTCTGAAATGCCTTCCAACATGACAGTTTTGATTTTCCGCAAAAGGTTTCAGTCTAGTCACACCCACTGAATGCATGCAATCCGGGAACAGCCGATACTTGTTCTGGTTGCAATGACTCGTAAATGGATCTTAGGTTGACGACTCGACGCTTGCTCCCTGTTCCAACAAGCATTGATATATCAGAACAGAGGTTCGGAACACACCACAAGGCTGACTCTGCATGCATATGGACCTGGCATTTGTGTAGCGAGATAGTGGAATAGGTTTTCCTTGTTTGTGTTGCTGCCGAGAAGTTGCTTCAATGTAGTCTTCTCTATCACAGCGTCATCCGATATGTGATACAAAATCGACCTCTGGTCACCATATCGCAACTGTCGTGTTCTCTCTTTCAGCGATTTAGCGATGTCATATCTGTCAAAGATGACATGTACTTCATCAAATCCTGTCAACTTTTGCTCCACAACATCCACTCATGTTGGCTAATTTCCCATTGTCTGGACGAGCACCCTATTCTCGTAGCCACCGTCACTTATAAGTAAGGCTTTCAAGCAAAAGCGCACCGTATATGAGCGGCTCATGATATATCATGGTATAACGTGATAGATCATCAGCACTAACAAGCGGGCCGGCTAGGGTTAGGGTTAGGGTGAGGGTATAGGGTTAGGGTGTAGCAACAGACTGTCCATCTGTTTTTTAAATTAAAAACGATATGTCATGTATGTTATACAAGATTTTATAATCAATTCAGCTGATCTTTCCAGGTATCAGTCCCTGAATTACAAGTAAATGTCTCTAAAACGCCGGCCCGCTTGTAAGCATGCCTAGCGCATTGTGTATAAGACGACCAAATCCGCCTCGCTTGTTAGTTATGGTGATCTATCACGTTATCCCATGATACCATCATGAGCCGTTCATATACGGTGCGCCTTTGATTGAAAGCCTTACTTATAAGTGACGGTGGCTACGAGAATAGGCTGGGACGACAGCCATTCCATCAATAACGGTAACTTGACCAGCTACACTATTGGGCTGATTGTCCGTTGGTCGTGGTTCGACTGCCAAGCTCTCCAGAAAAGCCATAAGCTCACTCTTGACTGCACAGGACCTCATCGTGCCATCAAGTGCGAAGAGCGATCCCTGGAAACACAGCAAACTCAAATTGTCCAATACACTCTTGCAGATTCAGCTCTGGTCGTGCGAGTATCACAAGGAACCGTGCAAACAGTTCAAGGTCGTCTTTCATGGCTACGAGTTTGTCGGTTGTTGTGCATTTGTTGACCATTCGTGTACTCTTCCATATGAGGCGTTTGACTTTCTTCGTTGGGCTCCAGATGCTCATTTTCTTGTCCACCAGTCTTTGCTGAACGAATTTATCAAACATCTCTTGCCCAATAGAATTACGCTGAATGATGACAGTTTTCACTAGGTCCGGCATGACGGCTTTGGTTATTATGTTCATGAGGACATCGTCGGCAATTGTGAAGGGATCATTCACCATGAGGGTGTCTCGTAGTTTGTTGACATTCTGTTCATATCGCTGTAGCACAGAAGGCGATCCATCATGGTGACGAGTTTGTTTTGTGGATACAATTCCTGCAAATGTCTCTGCTTCATTTGAGTTCATCGTTGTTCAAGTCCTGGCATGCTGTGTTTAAGTTTAAAGCTGCTGTGCATAGCTTTTCACGTATTTTGTTGGAGATCTCTGACTCTGTCTTCAGAAATGCATCTAGGTACAAGTCAAAGAGGGCAGACGTTGTTATGGTGTGAGCTCTCAATGCGCGTTTTATGTGATTACCATCAAGGATCTGCCGCCGATTTCACGAAACAGAATACAGTGCGTAAGTATGAGACACAAAATGTTAACTTAACTTTTCTGGACAAAATTAAGTGATTCTGAAAGGGTTATTCTTGACTGCTATCGGCAAATTCATTGTAAACTTCATTGTAAAATTATTATTCCGCAATTATAAGAAATTAATGTAAATTCTGTTGCAGAACCACTTGATTTCGTACATTATGGACATACATAAGGCTAGTTTGCGCACTGCGCAATGTTCGTGAAATCGGCTGCAGGTGCTTTGTGGTTGGTCCGCACAGGTCGGCTTCAACCCAGGCATTATCCAAGCCACTGTCCTCAATTGATGCACCAAGTCCTCTAAGAGATGTCATCACTGAATGCATTCCCCCCATCCGAAACACAAGATGGTCTAAAGCTGGAGCTGTATGAAGTTGTAGTTTCCCTGCTTTCTCATACAACTGGAGAACCAATGTTATTACAGTCTTGTGTCCTTCTCCCATCACAACAGATGTAATTTTCTGCGCTTGTTTGAGAACAGTAAGCATGGTGTTCCCTTCATGGGCTAGAGCAGCCACCAACGGCAGCATGGAGACGCTAGTTAGCTGTTTGATGGGTGATCCCATAGATGAGTTGTATGCTGCCCATGTGAGTGTGTTTTGCTTTTCAGTGCCTGTCCGAGTAAGCGAATGCCTTACTACACTAGCCATGTAGTAAACTAGCCATACTATACATTATCGCGAATAGCAGCACACGTTACGACTTGTGATGGCTTCGTAGAAACTATCTTGTATGTGGGACACATCGGTTTTAAGCCAGCAGGTACATGACAAGTCAATAATTGAGTAGAAGTACATGTATGTGGTGCAACTTTCAGTGACTTTGCTCTGGCGTTGTCCTCCAGATGTACATGGGGTGTGTTGTGGTTGTTGTCCGATGGTTGGAATACAGCCATTGCTGTGGCATGAATTGTTTTCTTGCCTTCGATTGTATCCTCATGGAAATCGGAAATTGTCCGCAGAGAAAAATATATATTGGCTTTAACGAGGCTGGGCGCCTTGGTTGTCAAATCTTTCTAGCGAATTAGCCTGCCGGCTATGAATATGCATAAGTAGTGGCTATTTGGGTAAGTATCATTCATAGACTCATCCCACACTCCTGTGGTGGGGGAGTCTATTTCATTCACTTACCCGAATAGCCACTACTTATGCATAGAATAGCACCGCAGCATGGAGGTTGGGTAGGCGAGACGCCTTTATAAAATCAGACCATAGCTAACAAGTACCCCAGACTTGAACTAAGACCTGACAGGATGTACTTATGAACGTCAGAAACTTTTGGGGTCACCTCAAGTTCTGTCCTGGCGCCGCCTGGAGGGGTCGCTTGACTGGGACTCCCTTCTGGGCTGAGATGCTGACAGTACTGCTCTCCCGAAGGCACCTTCGTTCTGAAGCACATCACGCAGATAGCAGGTGGTAAAGGTTGATGGGCCCTTCCAGCAAGCTGCTTGTGAGATTTCTGCTAAGGAAATTCCCCTGAAAAACGCCCAGGATGTGGACACGGCGCGAACGTCGTGTGCACGTATGGTTCCCTGAGTGCGTGTGTCTTTATCGGACAGCCATTTGGGGTCAGCGGACTTTATTGCTGGTACAATCCATCGCTGGATTGTATCCTTGGAGGCCGGGCCATGTGGGGGAGTAGTTGTGATAAATATTTGGTCACAAGTCCCCCTAAGTGACTT